>VZTG01008005.1:417402-472330 GCA_013397845.1 Melanocharis versteri
AAAAAATCACTAAACCTAAACAGTACGGGTATCCCAGGCCTTTTCATGATGCTTTTTATTTCTGAAAAAGTTATGTATGCTAGCTGGCTAACCCTGTCAGTCCCAAAAGGGAAGTCAAGAATTATCTTAGTTTTACAGCAGAGCATCATAAAAAAAAATCATTTTTCACTTGTCAAAGGCTCCATCCCAAGTCAGTGACTGAGCCTGTTAAGGCCAGCAAAGACTACATAGTTATTGTTTCTGAATAATCTGCCTTACAACTGCAGAATGACAGGAACAGACCCTGTATTGTACACATCTCTACTACTCTTGAAGCCAAGAAATGTCCCGGCTAGGACTCTGTAGCATTTCGGAGATCACAAGAGTACAAATAGTGACCCAATCCTTTGAGAAGTTCAGTACCTTTAATCCAAGGAGCCTTGAGAGTACAGAATAATCTTGCACAAGAGAATTAGAACTCTACAGGATCAAGCAGAAGGTTGGTATTTTGTGCACACACACACAAAAAAAACCCCAAACCAACCCTGAAATGAAGTCTCACATATACAAAGTGTACAATGCATTATGTATAAAAATGCTCAGCTTATCCACAACTGACACACCATATTGATTTGTAGCTGATGCTGAGTTTATCAAGAGACCAAAACAAATGCACAACTGCTACAAGTAAATAGCAAGGTAAAAGATAGGGAAGACAGGACTTCTACACAAGGCAAGGTTCTTAGGTGCTCTGGTTCCCTTCTCCAACCTCCACTGCCCTATGTTCACTGCTCTTTGTGCCAGAAGAGAATAGCACTACCCACCAGTGCTAGAATTCCACCTGTGACTGCAAGTTACACATACCCTCTGACCCGGATCCTTGGCCTTGCCATGTTTTCAATCTCCACCACTTCAATGAGAAGAAAAAGACCTACAGCACATGAGTTTCTCCCCTCTGATGAACTCTTCAGAAATTTGCAGTAGAGCAGACACTTGAACAGTAAATATGATGTTAATTTTGCTATTCTAATCAAGGTTGCTATGAATTTTTGTGAAGCAGTCTACAGCCCACCTGGTTCCACAGAGCCACAGCCACCAAAGCACTGAGAGTAAATAAAAATTGGTGGAGCGAAAGAGGCTTCGCAGCCATAACTCATCTAATGTAGTGGTGATAAGAGTGACGGTGATGACAGCATTAAGGATACAGATCCAGAAACCCTGTCTATTTTTGCAGCACTTTGAGCAGGACAAGCCACCTGGTAATAAATATGGCAACTCTCCCAATCATGCTAGTAGTCTGGTTGTTCCTTTCGCTTGCAAAGATGCAGTCATGATAAATGTAAAGACATTTTCTCAATCCTAAAACTTAATGTAGACTGGTTGGGTAATTTCAGCACAGGTATGCATGGAATACTAGAGAAGAATTACTACTAAAAGTATTAAAACATTTGCTTGCTTTAATTTGTATGTTAGCTGAGCAGACAGATTTCTGCTTTAAGGATGAAATATAGTAATTTGTAAAATGCTGGGCCTGTATTTTCAGTTTGAATTGAATTTGCTTACAGAATCATTCCACTTAGTGCTCTAATTTGCTTGAATATTCACTGCAAAGATGTATTCCTAGCCTGCTCTTAACTAGAACACTGCCAGAGGTCTGCTTCTGCTGCCATCAATGAGAAGCTTGCTCATGAGTCAAACTCTCCTCTCAGATAAACTTGAGCAAGGCCTTGAAGTCACTGAGACTGCACAGATGTAACTGAGTGGGGAATTTGCCTAAGTAATGTCTTCATCGCAATCAGGAAACAACCAGAAGTAAAAGAGATGTAATTTCATAAATATGAGCAATGAAATAAACCACAGACCCAGAAGAAAAGCAGCATGGGACAAACCCCAGAAACTCTAGGACAGATCGTTCTTTATTGTCGATGATTACTGATTTTAATCAAGCTTCACTGATTTACAGGAGTGGGAAGTTTAGGGGAAAAAGGATAGATTTAATTAGTTTCAAAGGCTAATGACAAACTTGAAGGCTGGTGCTGACAAAGCGTAAGGAATCTTAAAAGCTGGGCCACTCATAGCCATGTCTTTACAAAAAAACAAATGCTTGCGTTTAATAGGGCGATAGTGCCTGTGCCATTGCCAAGTTCTAATATAATACTTGGCTTTGTCTTTGGTGACGATTTTGTACAGACAGGCATTGCAAACACACAAACAGCTCTCAGTCTTCCTCTCAGCTTTCTGCAGGAAAGGACTACTTCAAATACTGCCACTGTACCAAAATGGATACATGGAGGAAATACAGAGAGGGCTCCCTTCTTCCCACACTCCCCGAGCACTGAGCTCAGCTTGCAAACAGAAATGACCAAGTCCAAGTCTCCATCGCCCTTGCTTTGCACTGCTCCGGCAGCAGCGAGTAGGCAGGAATCCAGCCTGCCAAGCTGCATGGGGATTTCCCCAGCACTAGGGAATCATAAGGTGCTTTTAGCATCACTTTTTCCTTCGAACTTTGGTATAAGAATCTTAGCCAAGGTGAGGGAAATACCTGAAGAGCAGCTGTATTGCAGCAGTCTTGATCTGCCATAGCAGCATCTCACGGCCCTCAAAACCAAATGAAGATTAGAGAAGCTGTGCTGTTTAGGACAGCTTTCTGTTAACCTGATTTTTTAAAGGAAATAAAATTTAAATGTTCAGGCTGTCTGTCTGCAATTCCCCCATAACATCAGAACCCATTATCAGGTTTCAACCAAGTCTGAAAGAGCAAGAGAAGTCTCTGAGATTCTACAAATTTAATAGAAAGTGCAGAATCTCTGTGGAAAAAAACCTAAAAGATTCAAACTATCACTCCCACTGTGGAAAGCTCAACTGTGATTTAATCCTTAATGTATTTCAAGAGAAAGAAAAAAGATAGAAAAGCAGCAGAGAGAGCTCCAAATGAGCCACAAACATTGTCTTCACCTAGTCCAAGAGACAGAGCAGGAGCAGCAGGGGAATATAGAGTACAAAACTGGAGAATACAGAGTTCCTTAGTTTTACAGTTCACTGAGCAAGTTATGGTTTAGCTGCACAGGATAACATAGAATAGCAGAGAAGTTGAGGCTGGAAGTGATGTGTGGAGATCATCTAGATCAATACCCTTGGTCAAAGCACAGCCAATCGGAGGGGCTGCTCAAGGCTTTGTCTAGTCTGGATTTGAATAGATGCAAGGAAGGAGACTTCCCAACATCTCCAGGCAACCAGCGCCAGGTGCAACCCACTCTCACAGTGGAGGAGCTTCTTCCTATATTTAAACGGAACTTGCTATTCACACACAAAGGCCTGACTAGAATTAGCGCCTTAGCATGAAAGGGATTACATGCAGATAATGTAACAGAAATTATCCTTCCCCTCAGTTTACAAGCTAGGCAAGACACATGAAATGTGGAAGAAAAAAAATACACCCAAGAGAAAATAATTCTCCAAGGACATACAGTGCATCAGTATTAATTTCCCAAAGACAAAGCACCTTGTTTAAGTAGGAGACAACCATAAAAGTACCTTGTTTTTCAGTCTACCATGACATGCAGTTAAAAAAAAAATTCTGATGATAATATATGCTTATTTAGATATGGGCTATGTCCTTGAGTATTTCTACCAGCTCTTCTAGCAGTATCCATGAATCTATTCAAACAGGGCCTAAACGATTAAGGGTCTCAGCCTTGGAACTGTAACATCCCCAAAAATTTCCTGAGAATACCTTCCTAGTATCTTAATTATTTTTCTCTAAGAGATTGCAGCTGTAGAAAGAACCAAATATCTATCTAGTAGCCTCTAAATTAGGATGACAATCCTTGGACCAGTTTCCATTTTGAAGAGGCAAGGTAATGTTGAAGTTTAAAACAAAGATAAACAAAAAAAACCCCAAAAGCAACCAAAAGGAAAATCAACCAACCAAAAAACCCCACAAAAATGCAAACCAAAAAAACAGATGACGAGGACTTGAAAAAGAAAACATAGACCAAACCTGTACCTGCTGCAAGCAGGTTGTCTCAACATGACAGCCAAGCTATCCATCATTTAGAATCTGAAAACACGATGAGAGCTTTGTAATAGAATACTAGGAGAGATTAAGAGACTCCAGTATGGTAAAAATCTTAAAGAGCCAAATCCATTCCTTAATCTTAGAGACAGGTCACACTTACTAAAAGGAATTCAGACAATCACTGAATGAAACTCACCCAGGGCAAATGGCTGGCATGATAAGTAACCCAATCCTCTGCTGGCAAATAGTCAGCAAAAGACATCAGAAAATTTTTAGCATCCCACACAGTGCATTTCACACCCCAAAGATTTGGGATATGAAGTCTAATTTTCCCACCTAAACTTGTGCTTTAATTCAAATACAAAACAATAGTCTCAGCAAAGTCTTATGCTGGATGAGCCCAGACTCCATCAGAGTAGGACTTTTTTTTTTTAATAGATTTTTTAAAAAGGAAATTGTACATGTCCAGCTCATGTTTAGCTGCAAATACGTTCTTGCAGGTCCCTCTTCCTCAGAAACGATATTCCTGTAAGGTAGATGAGCCAACACTACGAACCTGGGCTTTGGTGTGCCTCATCCTGGACCAAAGCAACAAAATAACCACTTTTCCAATAGGAGTATCTGTGTAGAAATCCAGTGTCTACACTGCTAGCCACACAAAACGTAATTAACAAAAATAATGAAAGAAGATAAAGAGCCAAGCACTTTCATCATCATTCCCTGCTTGATCAGTATGAAGACCTGGTACATTCTCATTTGCAGCTGCTGTTCCACTTTGGCAGACTGACATTTAATAGTTCTAAGAGTAGGCTTTAGACAAACAATAAAAAATTAACATATTTTTGGTCCAGTCCAGTTTGCTTCTTCCAGAAACCAGCTCCTCCATTACTTCTGTTGCAGTCAATAGTGCTTTTAATAGATAAAATACAAGGGGAGTCAGTTTATGGCATTTAAAGCAGAACACACAGAGGAATGACACTGCAAAAACAGAATGTGTTAATACATAGGTAATGTAGACATTATTTAAAAATATATACATTACCACACTGATTTTTTTTCTCCCACATTAAGCACACAGTCCAAAAGACAGCAAATCAAAATTGCAAAAGCCTCAGGATATAAAGACAGCATATTGTTTTGTAAGTAGAAGGAGAGAGCCAGAAGAGTACTTACTAAATGGATGCCTGAAAACAGTTCAGAAAAACTAAAGGTGAGTACTTCACTGGAAATATTATCATGCCTGTAATTCCCACATAGTGTTGGAACTTCAAAACAAGAAAAAAAAAATAGATAATACTTGCACCCCACCCTAAGCCACCTGACGATTTCTCTCCTCAATAGCAACCTGCACCCTGCATAAACCCATCTGCTGTCAGTTGATTTGCAAACCTCAATGCAAAGTTTCCACCAGCAATAACCTCCTTTTGTCAGCAGCTGGCAAGTTATCTACCTTCTTCCAAACTCCTTAATTAGCAAATCACTGATTATCAATGGGTGGATTATTAGATAAGAAACTGAAAAGCAGCCTATTATCTGTGGTGAGCTACACAAAGAATGGTCCCTTCCAGTCTAACCTCACCCCACCGCAAATTAAAAATGTTTATGTGAAAAAAAAAAATTAAAAAGTATTCCTTGTCCTTCTCAGCAGACAATAATCTTTATCAAGGAAGCCAAAGAAGGTACAAAAAAAGCCTAAAAGGCAGGAACTACTTGGCACAGCCATGAGGTGCAAAACAGTAAGCCTGGCCATTAGAACTCCATGAAAGAGTTATTTAGAGCAGCTTTAGGGCTACTTTGTATCAGCTGGCATAAGTCTCTGTGGCCTTCAGGAAATAATAATAAAGCCATTTCCTCAAAATAAAACCAAGAGCACTAACAATTCAACGAAAGTGTCCCACTCTACCACCTCCAGCACCGAGTAGGCATCAGCCACCTTCACCAGCCTGAAGGTTACCCTGCCCGCTGTGAAGGCAACAGTACCACTTGCAAGAGAATGTACCTGGATTTGCTTAAACACACACCATCATTTACCTTCCTTGTCCATATTGCTTTCTATCCTTAGTCTCATGACACACTTGCATTTAACAGCCTTTAAAAAGTTTATCCCAAGGTCACTGCGAAAGAAACAGGGTATTCCTGTTTATACAGTCCACAGGACAACTGCACCCTCGTAGGCATCTCTGCCACAAATGACACATCCAAGAACAAAACGCTTGCAGCTACATCAATAGCCAGTAATGCACTTCTATGAAAGGAACCAACAAATCCTGCTGTTCCATCTAAACTCCACTTAAAGCCAACTTTTAAAAGCTATGAAGCGATGGAAAAAATCTTCTGAGTAATTTTTTAGTGTGGTTTTTAACATACTTTTATTAGAAATGTTTCTAGTTTGTAAACATAATTAATTCATAAAAATTTTATATTCCTATTCAAAATTAAATGTAGATAAGTAAAATGAAACTGGATGAACGATATTAATATGCTCCAAAAGCAGTCACTTTAAATCAAATTTAATTTGGTCACATTTGTGTACCTTTTAAGAAGACTTTCTGGAAAACTTACATCTACCAATCATGGATGCTCATCAGAATCATGTCCAAACTGTCCAGGAAAACTGAATTTTTGGTTTGAATTTGCAAACATCTGTGTTGGAAGTGCTTGCACAATGATCCAAGTAGAATGCAATTCTCTTATGCAATATACCCAACAGACTACATTCAAGAGTACAATTCAAATCTTTGAATACTGCATAAGTGCAACCAATCCATAAGTGAGGTAAAGACAGTTGGGGAAAGGAGATATAAATAGCTGTTTGCCAGAAAATCTGAAACAAATAAGGATTTAAAGGAAATCACTCTGCATTTACAGACACTGCAGATGAAGACAGTTCAAGTTCATTAAGAACACTATTTACAACAAATTATTCATGTTATTCTACAGATCATTATGGCTGTTTTGTAGAAAAACATAATGTTTATGCATGAACTGGAAATGGAACAATCTCCTCATATTCCATAAGCAGAATGAACAGCATTATTGACTAGGACTGCTAAACATCTTGGGCTTGTTTAAAACAAAACCAGAAAATTTCTTTGGGATATTTCTTAACAGGACAATCCACAACAAACAAAAAAAAAATCCACCCTCATCTATTTATCCCGGACTTGATCTTTCTACTGAAGTCAGCTCAACTTAAAATATGGACTGACTTCACAGTGCCTTAGCATTTGAAGAGGACCACTACTTGAGCATTCATTTCTGTCTCTGCCTTTACTGTACCTTCACGGAAATCTACATCCAGGCTTCCACCTCGTCTTATTATGACTGCTCTCCTATGTGCATAATACAGTCCTCATCCAATGTCTTTTACTTCAGAAGGTATTACTTCCAAACTTCTCATTTCCTTTCAAATTTTTTCTGAAAGCTGGAATGCTTCCACCACCTCCATTTGTTCTATATTACCTACCTGCTAATTTTTAGGTGCGTATCGCATTTATTATTGTCATTGCAATTACAGCTTAACTCTCTAAAGCACACAATATTAAAGACTTCCCAAAATGTAGTGTATGGAGTAAACTTATGGTATACTGAAAAACACTGCAATGCTCGAGAATCCAAAACATACACTGGCTGCTCCACTCAGTTTACAAAAGGAATTGTAAGAACCCACCTAAAACACTACACTTGGTCTTCTCATAGAATCACAGATTTTCTAGAGATCAAAAGAATTCCTCTCAAGAGGTAAATCCTAACAAGAAGCTTTTTCCCTTTCTTCAACCTCTCTCCTCATCCTAATGCAGTCCTTCTCACTGTGGCAGTACAAAATGACATTACAACAGTGACAAAAAGTAGAAAAGTGCTCGAACAATGAAAGAACCCTGTTTGTGAAATCAGTGCTTCCATAGTTCCTGCTGGTGTCTGAACTGTAAGTATATAGTCATCATTCTACTCATTTGACAGTATCCAAAATTTAACGACCCTTGGGTGAGAAAGCTTACTGTGCTTTACAAAGAAAAACAGTAATTCAGAGCACGCTGCTGTTCCCACAAGTTCATAATAATTGTGCTACTGATATCGAGGTAAATGACTAATGGCATGCCCCGACAAAGTCTGCAGAAGGATGGAAATCAAAAATCATTAGCAAACAGGAATTTGCTAATTCAAGCAATAAACAAAACAAAACAAATAAAAAGAGTGATATTCATAAAAGGGATAGCTTAACTTCCCAGTTCAGACAAGTAGCAGGGTAATACTAGTTTACTTCAGTCAGTAAAGCAGGCAAACAGTACTTTTGAACAGTCAGATCAAAGGTATAGAAAGTTAAGAAAGACCAAATCTCTCAAAACTCATAACCATTACTTGATAATCCATTAAATGAAAGTCACTATGACATAACCTTTCTTAGGAAAATTTCATTCTTAAGACCTCTAGTACCTACAGTATTGCTTGCGGCATTTATTTCCATGATTACTAATTCAACATTTAAGCCTTCACAGACTATCCATTTAGGATAGTCATGAGGAACAGTATGGATTCATACTGCTTTGAAAGAAACTTTCATAAGGAAAGCAAAGTATATGTATGAAAATATTATTAGGATATCTACTGGTTTGTTGTTTGCTTGTGTGTTTAAAAAGGCCACAAGGAAAACTGCAACGATTTACACCTCTTACAATAATATATTCATCTAGACAGCTAAATGGAAGAAAGCTGTACTCCTTAGATTCTCTCTAGATCCAATACGCTGGGCCAGAAAAAAAATTACAGCACTATGAATGAAGAGGATATACTTTGTTTAGCCTACTTACCTAAGGAAACCAGGCTTCTGAGATCACATTGACTACCCAACATTCCTTGAATAGCGCTGAAGCTTTCAACCAAATTTGACACAGACAAATTTTAAAAAATTAACAAATTTCAGTTTCTGCCAGTGTCATGGAAACAGATGGTTAAGACTGTAAAGAAACGTCCTGTTTAAGCTCTCACTGAATAAAAGGCTATTAAATTCACTAAGATCCAAATTTAATGATTTCTGTTCTTACATAACCCAACAGCACACTGCTGAACACCTCGCTCATGGCTCATATATAATTAACATGTTATACACCAAAATAGCTGTAAGCTATATGGGATGCAATGCAGAAAAGGGAACCCTTACACTTTTTGTGAAGGTCAAAGTGCCATGAGTTTCAAGCATGACTCTTTGCACCGGACTTAAAACAGAACAAAAGGAACATGACAAAAATGGATAAGCAACATTAAACTTGCCATGAAGTTCATTTCAATGTGAATAGAGTAGCTCCCACTAAGAACCAATGCCTTATTGCTTGTAGACAAATCAGCATTTTAGAAATTTCAACTAAGCATTGAATTAGTGCTACAGTAAACTATGATGCCAAAGCCTATACAGTGACTGTCAGATGAAAATACAAGAAAACCCTCCAAAATGCTGAAGACCTTCACAAGAAATACTTCAGTTCCTTATCTTTGCACTCATTAATAAATATTTACTACAGTCAGTTTGAATTACTGTTAAGAGTTTCAAGGGTGAAATAGGGGTTAATGAGGCCAAAAGAAACACATGAACAGAGATAACTGTGGAATTCTAAAAAAAAATAGAGCAAGGACTACACGAGAAGCTAGTTTCATGTAAAATTAGTGACAAATGGAGAAAAGCCTTTCTTTTACCTAAACCTAAAACACTGCTTCATGATCAGGTATGACTGGGGCTTCTCAAGGCACACTGTTTCCATGTGTGTTACTGTAACAGGACACACATCCTTTGCTCACTACAGTTAATTACAATGAAAACCTCCTATAATTAACTGTAAAAGAATGTACCAATGAAACTGAGATAAACCAAACTTTCCCCACACACCCATATATATATACACAGCAGTGATTTTTTTACACTGGCAGTTCTGTAAAATAATTTTTGAGTATAACAATCAAGACGAGGATGCCTCTTATATTCTTGCAAGACCATTTAAACAGAGATTCCATAAGCTATTCTGCCAGATGACGTCAAGAAGAAGTGCTCTAAATTCAACCTATTACAAAAGCAAACCATCTTGCTACAGTACTCAAATGATATGTTAAATTCATGTGCTGCATTATTAAAAATAATCTTTGTCCCTCTATCATTCCCACTAGCAGCAAAGACCTAAGCAAAACCATCTTTCAGCACTGCCCCATGTAGCCCCCTTCCAACTTCTCTGCCTAAGAGGCCTTAATCCTCTCTTTGTGGCATCAGTCACCCTCGGCAAGCGTGACGCACCAGCCCAGAAGGCTGCTCAGGACAAATTTTGCATATCTGATCAACCAACACTTTCAGTTGTTACCCACCAATTCGAACAGAAGGCTTTTCTCTGTCAGTTTTGTCCACCCACAGCCAGATGTCACCAGGTCCTACTAATGTCCCAGATACCACAACCGGACCTCTCTGCAGGGACCAGTAAACACTTTTTTCAGCTTTTAAGGTGGCAATCAGAAAGAACTTCAGAGAGAGAAAGCCAATGCGAGTTCTATCTACCATTAAGTTCTCCCTCCATGGCACCCTCTCTAAGTCTGCTCTGAACTATGAATGAACCCTCACTCCTCCCCAAAACCCCTTCTTCCGATGTCAGTAAAAGCAGGTAAGAGTGATTAATACATTTGTATAATGCCCATATATCCAGGAGCAAAGCTTGACCTGCCCATCTGAAATAACTTTATAGAGTCAGTATTTTTTCATTCCAAAAAAACCAGATGGATATGAAGATCACTGCAAAACGGACAGGACTTTGCAACACAATTTCCACTTCCTTTCTATTCATCATTACATTTTGCCAGATTTTAGTTCTCACTCTTCCTCATTCCCTTGGAAAAAAAAAAAATCCCAAGACATTACCTCCTAATCTTCCAAGCTTCCAAGCCAAGCTCTAAATGAATGATTACAATCACAACTTCCTTCATCTGTAAGCCAGTGCAACCCAAATGCCAAGATACACAACATGCTATGGTGAATCAGGCCCTCATACTGCACTGCTTGTCCTCCTCCTGAAATGCTGCAGGTTGCCTGCTTACTCTCCAAAACAAGCAGGGTGAGGAAGAGCTACATGCCACACACTGTTCATGCCATTCTGCATGCTCCCAAACGTGATTAGCACAGAAAATGCGAGAAGACCAGAAGGCATCTTTCCATATTTAGCCATGTATGTTTAATACTGAGTTAGATTTCACCTCAGTGTATTATTCCATTAATTGAGGGCGGGTATAACAAGAGATACACAGATTGACATCAGCTACTTTCAAGATCTCTCTTCCTCCTTCCCCCACCTCCAGCTTCTATGACACCATGTATTGTGCATTTCATGTGCATTCATGTGTGCAAACAGCAGAGACTTATCTACAAAGATCAGTTATACGGTAAAACTGCAAAAGGAAACTTTCACCCTTGTCCAGCTGGTTGAATAACTGCAGAGGCCAACAGCAGCAAGCCTCTAAATACATCCTGTTCTTCTCTCTCCACCCCCACGTCTCTAATCACTTAGGAGGAAGATAGGAAGATTAGCAGAGAGGAAAAAAACATAACCAAAGCTGCAGATAACCCTTTAGGACCACAACGTCAGGCTATAAGAACATGGAGCAAAAGGTTAATGCAGCTGTATTTTCAGGAATCTCAGGCACAATTGAATTTAAAGGGGAGGGAGGGGTACTGAGAAGGTGAGAGAGAGAGAGAAAAAAGGAAATGGTGATGAAGACAAAAATGAATTTGTCATCTACAGCTGGCTCTTTGATCACCTGGAGTATTCAGGAAAGGATTATCAGCAGAAATAGGGCAGTTTTATTAACAATACACCACAATTTTTCTTGTAGAATATTTTCATTACCATCATCAGGACAGATTTTAGTAAGAACACAGCTGCAGAAGACTCACTGAGCTATGCAAAGGATAAAGGTGGTACCCAAAACAGTAACAGAGAACTACCTTTAGCAGCTGATATACTGAAGAGATTTGGGAAAAAAAAAAAGAAATACAAATAAAAGTCACTTCCACTAGAAGACAATGTCATCTTCATCCATGTCTCTGAACGGTTGCTATGGGGTTGTGAAGAGGAGGGGAAGGATGGGGGGGAGGTTATAATCAATCATCTCAGAAGAGCATTGCTTCTTACAGAGAAAGATCTGGATTTTGACTGTGTCCCTAAGAAAATTGCGGACTGCAGAGCTGCTGCCACGCAGGGCAGTGAGGAAGCAGGCAGAGCAGAGGCAGCAGCTGGGGATGGAAACGCCTATTAAATCCTTTAGACAACAGATGGGCAAAGCTCGGCTGGGTTATAAAAAAAAAATACACCACAATGCATCATGTTTTATTGTCCCACCATAATGAACAACACTTAACACCCACATGCCCAAAGAAGCCCCCCTATGGCTGATCTTACCCCTTCCCTAAATTATAATCTCAAGTCTCAATCCACTTTTCAGGGGATCCCAACCCAGTGAATTTGCCAGATGCCATCGCTTATTGCACCTGTTACTAAAAATAAAAAAAATTTAAAAAGGAAGACATTTGGGCTTCTTTTTAAGGGTTTTTATTCCAATTAATACTCCCCTGCCCTTGAAGTGAATATGCTATCCAAGCAAGCAACAGTAAGTCCAGATCTTGAACGCATTTAGGGGATCTAATTATGTCATGTAGGGCAGAAGCACCTGCTCTCTGCTAATTCCCTCCACTCGCTTTCCTCTTTTTAATATTTCTTACCATTGTTCCATTCAGGAAAATCTGCTGGGGGTGAGTTTCATAAACAAGCTTTAAGAAAAATAATTAAATAACCTCCCTTCCCCCCTCCCAACCCCTCCTACAAAAACACAGCATAACCAGAACGAATTCTGCTACCGATCCTCTATTTTTCTTTTATTTCAGACCCTACCCACAAAAACCACCAGCCCATCCATCCATATTTGCTAAATACCCACAGCAGTCAGTGCCAGAGACATACTGTACATATTTCCACCACCCCCCCCAACTGCACCTTAAGGACTACACCCTTTTCAATCATGATGTCATGAAATACTGCTGGTGACTCCCCCACTACCACCACCACCACCTCCTCGGTACTACAGGCTGTGAACCTTTAATTTCAATATAATTTGATTAAAAAGAAAAATGCTCCTAAGTAGGGCAGTGAAGAAACGGATGTGAAAATTCACCACCAGCAGATCATCTATTTTTTTCCTCTGCATGCACTCTGGCTGTCATCAGAACAACACCCATTAGCAGGAGTAATGAACATAAAGCATCCTGGGCTTTTTTTCTTTTTCTTTTCATTTTAGAAAAAGGAGAAAAGAAAAAAAAGGAAGAAAAGAAGGAATTAAAATGAAAACTAAAAATAAATAAAGGCCAAAACCCCCTATGAATACTATCTTCACTGAAACAGCAAACGGGAAAACCTGAACCCTCGAACACCCCATCCCCAACACCTCACTGGCTGCTACAGCACCTTCCCTCTAGCACCGGTGCTGCTGCAAAAGGACCAACCTGTCTGTCCTTTTCCTAGGGTTTTCTCCAAACGATAGGGTCCAACATATTGTGCATGTTGAGCTCCGCTGCCTTCTTTCCCTGTTGATGTCATTTCTACCTGGATCTGTAATTCTGCAATGTGTGTGTGCTGATGAGCTGGAATTTCTCTCTCTGCAGCTCTTTAAATTCCCACTCTGCAGCTTGCAAGCAAAGCACTCTTTTTCTTTGCTTTAGTCCCCTTGGTTGCAGATTTTCGTCTTCCTCCTCTTTCTTTCCTCTCTCTCTCACGTGCTTGTTTTCTCGCTGGGTCTGCTCGGGACGCTGAAAGACGAAGGAGTTATTTTAGTGTTCAAAGAGGGGGATCTACGATCCAAGCCCAAGGAGCATGATGCTGGTGATCCGAGCTCCGCACGCCTTGTTCTCTCTAGGAGCTGTTCAAGGGAGAGCCAGAGCTGGAGCAGCGGAAGAGCCGGGGCCCGCAGCTGTGAATGACATTAAAAGCAGCCAATCCCCTCGTCCCTCACCGTCTTCTCCCCTCCTCCTTCCACTACCTTTTCTTTTCCATCAGCAGCAGTTGCTGCCTCTGTCTGCTACAGAGCATCATGACCAAAGGCAGCAGCAAACGCTTAAGTTCATCAGCCTATTGATAAGGCACAATTAAATATAATTTAATGTGTATATTAATTTAAGACCCAAACATACACTTCTTTGTTTTGTTTTGTTTTTTTTTAACCTCTGGCTTCTACTCCACTATGTAGCTGCAGTTCCAGATTATTAAAGAAAAGGCAAGATTGTGGTAGGAAATAGGAAGGGGGGCAAAAAAGCTACTTCTGAAAATGAGCTTGGGAAATTATTTGATTCTGGTGAACCTGTATCCCCTGGAGGTTTTACCCTTCAAAGAGAACCTTGGGGAAAGAGGGGGCCCCTGGGGGAGAAGAGAAAAATAACAGAGACAATCCTGTAACCACTGAACTCAGTGACAGACCTGCTTTTGAATTTGATGGGAGCAAATAAACTTCAGGTCCTTAGATGAACAGATCAAAAATTGAATGGCCACTCTCTTAATTAAAATTGCAACTGAAAATCCCGGGATTAGATGGTGATAGGAACAGATTGCCAGATCCACAGGCACTGAACTAGCAGTGTAAGAAAACTTTCACTGCTTTTGTCCAAGTACTTATGGGTGTGTTTAACCTTCAGAGATTAAGGAGCTGGACGAAAGAAGGGATTCTGCAGAGATGCTTCAAGTTCAGCAGAAGCCTATGTACTTTCTGGATTCAGGACCATATAATAGTTTCAGCTAGACTGCAGGGATATTGAGCTGAAGCTGTTCCCACACACAGGTTCCATTTTTACCTTCTCTTCCCTACTTCGCTCCAGACAGAAAACTGGTCAAGATACTGCTATTTAAATTCCAACTGAGACACAGAGAGAGCACGAATTCTCGAGTCAGGGAAGGTAGCCTTGACAAGCCTGTAAAGAGAGGGCAAAACTTGTACGAGCGTTATCATTATCTGTTGCTCATTGAAAGAAGACTATTTCAGGTTTGTTTATTTCGGTTTTTTTGAAGAGGCAAATTTACCTTTTTTTAATATCTATATCTACAGACAACAGATGCTCTCGTAAATTGGAATAAAACTGGAAATTGGCTGTCTACCTGTACCACAGACAACATGACTATCCAACAGGTTGCAGAGGAGTTAGTAAGATGAGGAAGAGGGAGGAAATCAGGCCAGTAGATTAAAGCCTTAAACAATTCCAAGGTTTCCTGAGCAAACAAAACCCTAACACTTGCTTTAAAAAAACCCTGCTTTGCTCTTTATTGTTCACCTTTACTCACTTCCAGCCTGTGTCAGTGCAGCAACCTGTAAGCAAACTCCAAAACACCACCCCCATTCCTCAGCTTGCCCCTCCACACCGCACCCTGTGTGACATCTCACCAAGACTCCTTCCCTACCAAGGACTGCTTCTGCGTCTTTCCAATGGCAACCTCTGCCCCCTCCAGCCCCTACAGGTGTTTACTTTGCCCTTACTACTAAACTCAACTCCAGACTGCCATTTCTCCAAGCTCGCCAGACCTTTCCTTGCTCGTTGTTCTCCCACCCCACCTCTGCTCCCCTTTCATCCTCACTGCCTCACGCGTTCTCCCCTCAGAGCACCTGTGTGTCACCTCACACACCTGAGCCCGCAGCCTCTGACCAGGGAGGGAGGGAAGAAAACTGGGGTTAACACCGCCACCAACCAGGGTGGCACGTCCCCATGCTGTGCTCCACTCCCCTGAGCCCTGCAGCCCCTGGCAGAGCGGCTGCAGCAGAGGAGGGGACCGGAGAGGAGGCAGCGGCGCTGCTGGCAGCCACAGCGGCATGGCGGCTCTTCCCGCCAAAAGCGGCGCGTGAGGCGTCGGGGGCCCGAGGGCAGGGGACGGCTGTGTGGAGCGTCCCTGCAGAGAGGCGCAGGGTGGATGGGCTACGTGGCTAATGGAGGCTGACAGGCCTACGAGACCTGTGCCATGGCCGAGGGGTGAGGCACCACCCGCCCGTGGTACGCAGCAAACCTGCCCCAGGCGTGGCGCAGGACTCGGGCCTTGCAGCAATGACAGAGCTGAGGGCTCAAAACCCAGCCATGGGGTCCAGAAGCGTCAGGATGGATCCAGCAGGACAGTCTGGTCCATCTTGCGACACAGTCGAGAAAATGTCTTTGAAACTTGAGGCACACATCACATCCCTCAGAAGATCTCCTTTCCCTATGGCTTACAAGCCATGATGGCGCTGTTCCAGGTGAGGCGCCATGGTGGTAGAATCACTCTCCCTGATGGGCTCTTGGCTACAGAAATCAAGTGTTGGGGGCAATCGAAATGTGTCGTTGTTTCAGACGTTTCACTCCTCTCAAAATGTCTGCCCCCCACCACGGCCAAAAAGTCCCCACAGACAGTAAGTGACAATGGTGAATTATGGCAATGTGTGCACAGCTTTCAGAAAAAGGAAAATATTGTTTATTTTTATATATTAGCAAAGTATCCACACCACCATATAATAATGCAGGGGATGAATATCAGCATAGATCAACATCTTTTTTAATCCCAAGATTTGTATCTTAAAAGGCATTTAATAGGAGATTATGATGTCTGTATGTAGATGAACTATATGTGGGTCATGATAATAATAGAAAGATGAGAAATCAGACAATATTGTCCATCCAATACCAAACTTGTGTATTTCACAGTTTGTTTCTGCTGGGCATTGAGGAAAGTGGGTTACAGAGACACGGATGTTACAAATACCCAACTTCTTCCACAAGATATGTGTCAGTGTCATGGCTGGAATAAGGTCAGAAACTTGGTGAAGTTCATATGATCCTGACTGGAAGATAAAACAAAACAAGACAAACACACACATGCATGCACAATACTACACACCCACACCCTCCTACCCCTGCCCAAAAACTCCCATATCTTTTTGGTCTCATTTAGTTATGTTGTTTTGATTCCATTGGAATATCCTTCTGTATAGCCTATTGCAACAATTTCAACCTTTTGTCCTAAACTCTTTTCGGAAAAATGTTTGGACCCTTCTTGATTACTGAATAATCAAATGTTGTTGGTTTTTTGTTCTTTTTTTTTTTCTTTTATTTATTTGTTCATATAGAGCCAAATCCCATTTATCTGTACCCCTTTGATCTGAAACTCAGTCCTTTGAATCTAGGTTATGTCCCCCTGGTGTGAATTACTTATACAATAACTCTCTCAATTATTTGAAGCCCTGTTTATCCAAATGTTTTGATGTTCCAAAAGTATTTTGAATAAACAGGACTCTGCTGTCATTGGATATATCAGATATCTTTGGGGATGCATATGGGATGATTTTCCCTGACCTTATTCTGTATAATCTGGTGCTTAAATGAACAAGCAGTGTAAACTTAAGTGTATAGTTAGCATATTGGCATAATCTTCAGCACTTCTACTCTTTTCTCCATTATTTTTCTTTTGTTATTCTCATTTAAGGACCAAATTTCTCTCAGGAAAGAATCAACACTGATCCCAGCAAAAATTTTGCTTGCATATGGAATGAACAAAAAAGAAATTATTTAAAATTTTCCTAAGTTTTATATCATACTTCTGAAAAAAAAGCAGAGCAAAGGATTTGCTCTTTTTTTTTCGCATTTTTTACCCACTCTCATTGGCACTAGCTTGTGTCTAATGAAAGTCTTCATGATCATTTGTTTTCTTAGATGCTTGTCATTGCCTTTCCTCTTATTCCTATTAAAATCTTAAGGGTCAAGTTGGATCATGAGATGATGCAAGAAGCTACAGGAAAAAAATAGGTCCATGAGGAAGTCTTTTTCAATGTTTTTCACTTGTTCAGTTGAATATATGTGTGATGTTAGTACTGAAAAAAAAGGAAGTGTAAGGCTTCCAAGAAAAGTCACCAATAAACTTGTGTAATTAGCATGGAATAATAAATCAATATTCTTCCTGTGGTAAGAAGAATTCAGATAAACTACGACTTGGTCTCCAATTAGAGTAACCTAATAGCTAATGGTAATGATAAGGACATACTGAAGTTAAAGAGGACAAAAATATTCAGCATTTGCAATGTCAGGATCCATTATCACATCCTGAATTGTGTGTTTCATCCACATCTGTATGGACACATGACACCCCTTTGATAAGTGGCATTGGGATTGAGATATTTTGAGGGTTAACCTCATTGTATAGATATTTCATAAGAAACTGAGCCCGGTGTTTGAAGGACATTTAGTCATCAATACTGCTGACAAACTGATAATACTTTTATTGAAGATAGTTATATCAATCTGCAGTGTCTCCAAACAGATGTTAACAGTCTAAAATTGAAAAATTTTCCCCTTTGCATTAGGTATCTACTGTGTTTGTAAGAAGCCGAGGAAGACTGTGAGAAAAGAAAGGATTGGATTTCAGTAAATGGGTGGTGTTTCGAACTCTTACAACACCCTCAGAGTTCAGACACTTTTTTTACTGTAGCAAGTGTTGAGGAACTTAATTAGCTAACATCAGTCACTGGAAGGCAGTGCTTCCACACAGACTCCCACTTTGGCAGCTCCTAAAAATTGGTCTACATTGCTCAGCAAAGCTATACCATGACAGTATTTAGGCAGACTGTTCGGAGATTTTGCTGTTCTTGTTGCTATTATTACTATTGTTAATAATAATTTAGCTATTATTATTAGGATTCTTGGCGTTCTACATATTCTAGTACCTCATTTTTAATACTCATCCAGAAAAAAATGAACTGTTAGATTATTATCTATATATCATCTTTGTTTCAAGCTGAATTAAGGTAAAGGCTTGTAAAATGTTTAATAACAAAATAGATAACTGCTTTCACGGTATCATTTCCTCTGGACCGTGGACTCTCTTTATTCCTTTGGAAATATTACTGTCATTTTCTCAAGCCTGCTGCTGTCATTACCTGTGCCTTACAGAATTTTTAAACTATTAAGAAACAAAAAGCTATTTCCAGCTTAACATAATGATTTGAAAACCTCTGTGTGAAGTTTTTTTTTTTCATACCCTGAGCTTTGTGTTTCATAATAATATGAATATGCAGGCTCATTTGGTTAGTTCACTAAGTGGAGTTGTGACATGGTCTTGACAGAAATCAACCTTGAAAGCAATCAGACACTTCAGCGTGAGGGTGGGTCTGTGGTAACTGACCTGTCTTTGAGGTACAAGAGACCGAAAGAATGTCTGTCTTCAGTTGTCAGAATGTCTGTCTTCAGTTGTCAGATCAAGTCTCCACCTACCCTAATACTGTATCTCCAGTGGTGCCTGTAAATACAAACTTAAGGAAGAATAAGTCCAAAGCAAGTGTATGTGATTCTTGCCTGCAGTACTCTCCCAGGATCCAATTGTTTTCAGCTCGGGGACTTTTCTGAGCCAGATGTTGTTTCTGTGTGTGCCGTACTCCTCAACAGATTTCTTTTTCCGTGAGCTTGTTTTTGTCTTCCCTTAAAAACTTGACACCATGACAGATGGCCAGATATCTCTTCAGATTATGTGCATGCTTCTCGGAAGACAGTGAATCCTTGAGACAAGTAACATCTACCGATCAATGCTCAAAAACCCCAAAAAGGAAAGAAAGAAAATTATGTGTGAGGCACCATTCTTGAAATCCTGCAGCTGTATGGAGCAATTCCAGCTGCAAGGTGACTGCTCAGGAAGCCTAGAAACAGTAGAGCTGGGAGTTCAGAGCAGTTGGTGTTTAAGATGTGGAAAATAGGTATGTGAAAACAGAGACACAATTTCTGCCTGTGTTTTTTCTGGTTTTAGAACAATTCCATCCGTTCAGCTTCTGCCACAAAATGCGTGTGCACCCTGATCACTGACTGATGATCTTTATGATGATATCATATAGAAGCGACTGTAAGGTACATTTTAGCAGCTATCATGGGTGTTTTATGGGCACTTCTACAACATGCACTGAAGTTGTATGGTGTCAAATACACTGAATAAAGAGAATTCTCTAGATTTTACCACAGGCAGTTCAGTGAAACATTCAGTCAACATCCTAGAATATTCCCGCATTTCTCTGCTGTGATTTCAAGTAGGCTAAAAAGTATTGATCAGGATGAACAAGGAAAAATATTAATTGTCTAGACCACAGAGTCTGTCTGCCCAGTAGCTGGCAGCCAGGTCCCAAACCTCTTGGTTGTTGGCTCCTGCTCACACAAGCCAGTGAGTCTGACCCCCCACTCCTCACTGCCTCCCCTGTGCTCTTCTTGGTAGAGACTCAGGGGAGCTCTCACACCTCGGGCTGGCCTTTAGAGACCCCCTCACCCCACTTGCTCCCAGATCACTTCCCTACTCACCATCTGGTTTGGCTTGATCTGTGCTAGGGATCACACCCACTCACACACCCACACTTGATCAGTCACTGCACCACAGACACACAGGTCCTCCAGCCTGGGGTCTGCCTGCAGCTGCTGGGTTCACACCCCCATACACGCGTGCACAGACACCCCTCACCCAGCAAAGAATTAGAAAATAGTTTAATAAGAACACAGGTCAGACTGCACTGATCAGGCACAGAGCGTAACCAGAGAGGCATTAGGACTAGCCAAGTGTGGTAACTCACCTTATTATTCGCTTACCCCTCTATTTCCTCACTCCTGTCCCTCCCCATGCCACCTAACCTACCCCCTTTCCCCATATTTGGCTCGTCCCCTAAACATCCCATAATTAGTCCTGTGCAATCTGGAGCTGCTTTTCCCTTACATCCCATAACGTGTCCCACTCCTCAGCAGTGAGCCCCTTAGTCCGAAAGCTGAGTGGAGAGTGCTTGATTTGTGTTCCTGCCAGCCCTCATGCCCCTGTGCTCATCCAGATGTGCTGATGGCCCCTGGCCTGGGAATAGGCCAGCAGGGTCTTACTCGGGCACCTCACTCCTCTTATTGTCTCTCTGATCTCCTTCATGGGATTTTGTCACTTGATATTTTATATGTTATGCTGTTGGATAGCTTGTCTCCCAACTACATGAAGCGCTTGGTTTCTTGGTTGCAACAGCCTGCCGTTCCTTCTGCAGGGAGAATTATAGAAATGACTCTCAGACAGGAATGGTCATCTGGAGTTGTGCTGTGTCCCTTGGAAGATAAGGCATACCTGGCATTTGACACATGGTGGGAAATAACAAAGTTCACAGATTTGTAGTGATTTAGCCCCCACTGGGAATTAGAGAAGAGGACATCCAGCCCTAAGTTGTCACAAAACGCTGGAAGGAAAAGTTAAAGACACGCCAGCAATGATGGCAATGGCAAAATGATAAAAGGTCCCTTGCTCCATAAAAATACACTATCCCAGGTTATTTGGTAAAAGATGAGCAAAGAAATTGATGAGGTGAAAAAGCAGGACTTTGTTCTTTGCATTCACATCAGTCTCACAGAAAACAAAAGGCATTACTTGAAAACAATCAGAAAGAGTGCCAAGATAAGCAGTAGGCAAATAGAACAAAGGAGCCAAGAACCTGAGGCCACTATGCACCAGTGAACAGAACCGATCTATTCATCAAATTGCTACATATAACAGTGGCAAGTGCAAAAGATAAGCTTTTAAGGAAGATAGATCACATGAGGTTGTTGCTAACTTAGGACAGGAGTTGGAATGAAGGCTGCAAGGCAGGTGTAGGTTAGTAACAGCCAACATTCATGACAGCAGAATCAAGGATAAAGCACTAGGAAGGGTTTTATCTGATGAAAGAAAGTGAAGAACTGAAGAACAATTTAAGGGGTCAAAGGATATTGTTCATCAAAAGAAAAGCAGCTATAGGATTTTTCCTCTGCCAGTTGCACAGGCAAGGGAGAGGCCATTCTAAAGATTTGCGTGCTGAGGTCTCTGAACTGCTGAAAATGGTCGCTTATACTGGGCAAAATACTGATTTTACATCGCAAAGGAAAACCAATATAATTTCCCTTAAAATGTATTTCTTAATTGCACCAATAATTTGTTCATTCAAAAAAAAAAAAACAAACAAAAAAAACACAAAACAAAACAAACAAAAAAAACCCAAACCACCAACAAAAGTAACAAAAGCCATACACCAAAAATAGTATGTGCACCTCCCTGATTTTCTTCAGAGCCTTTCACAGGGGCCAAAACACATTCAGAATGGGAGCACTGGATACTGTATGCAATAGTTATTAGATATCAGAAAATGTTACTAGATACTAGAATAATATTTAGACAATTGAGCTGTCCTAATGCTACTAAGATAAAAAGTGCAATTCCTATTCATCAAAACCTGAATAAAACAGCTCCAAAGTCTGTGAGGTATTTAACAGGGCAGTCCAGAATACTAGAGGCTGAAGCACTTTCCCTGCCTCCCCAAAGAGCAAAGATTTGTCGGAGGGTGTTTCAGACTCTCTGAAACCTGTATTTTAATGACTCTTCTTTTTAAAGAAAAAGTAAAGGATATTCTGAAGTTTCCATAGAACCATTCAAGCACCAGAAGGTCACAGTTCCTAGCTCCATGGGTGATGCAGCTTTTCAGAGAAAATGCCAGTCTGTTGGGAAAGCCTCTAGCAAAATAAAACAATATGCGGATGAAAGTTACGAGGATGACCGAAAGGTGAGCAGCAAAGTGCTTTTTTAAATCCCCTCCTGCTGGCAATGTAAAAAGCTGAAACAAACTCTAGCATGGTAATGATTAAATGGTTCAGCTGGAACAGGGAGAAAGTGTTACAAACTGGTTGAATAAGCAAACTTTGGAAAATAGGGTGCTGTCCTGCTATATAGGTTTTGCTTTTGATTTACTGCATGAACATGGGAAATCACTCTGACCAAGAGCTGCCAAACCAACTGGTGAGTTTATGTGTCACAGATATTTGCCACTTCACTGGCAGAGGCCCAGTTATATAAAAGGGCAAATTGTCTCCCTCCTAAACGTAGGTCCTATTAAGATTAGCTAAAAGTAGGCAGCCCAAAATTGAGATGTCTAAGATCCCATTATTGCCCTTAGCTTCCTTTTCTTTGTTTCAGTCCTCTTCATAAAATATTTCCACCTCATCTGCTCTTTATGATACACTTGGCAATCCTTGAGGAGGATTCTTGAAACATCTGAGATTCTTGAAAAATTGTATTGGAAATGTATTCTTTGCATATTAGTGTTTTTTTTCACCTGCCTAGAAATGAGGAAAACAAATACTCCAACAACAGGACTGAAGGATTGTCTTTTTTTGGATGTGTGAATGAATGTTTGCACTGACCTTTTCAACAGTTATGCTGAAAAGCTGGGACACAACTGCTCTGAGGAATGGTCTGTGAACCCCATGGGAGCAGCACACATTAGCATGAGTAACTTCTTCAATTTTCCCCTACCGAGGCAGAAGTTATTCACTGAGAAAAGCAGTAAATCGGATCACCTGCTCTTTTTTTTCTCTGTGGTTAGTAGGTCACATACACTTAAGGATAGATTGTGGCCTCTAGGCATGGACTTGCCTGGAATACAGTACAGCACATTCTATAGGAGGAGAATCACAGAGGCTCTTCTTTTTTCCTCTGCTTCTTCCACCATGATATTTTTACATATTTCCTCTATGTCATCCTTTTTTTGAGTGTCCAGAATTTGAGGAAATCCTAAGAAAATGGCCTCAGTAGATATCATATTGTTTCTTTGAAGGCCTTACAAGAGCAAAATTCCAAATGCCATCTTTACTCTTTATACACCTAAATGTAAGAAAATGTCTATCCAGTGATTCATCATTAAAATATCGGATACAAGCCTATGGAATTTTCACAGGCATCATCTGGGCAACTTTCCTTTTTTTTTTTTTCCTAGGAATGGCAAATCAGTAAAATTAGAAATGAAAAATTATATTGTGGAGAAATTCTTAAATCTTGCTTGTTAGATCTACAGTGTTTGTTATAGCAAGATAGAAAAAAGCTCTCAAGGGCTTCTCTCCTGACAGGACTTGCATAAAGGAAAAAAGAATTTTGACTTCAGTGTATGCCCTCATGAGCTCATACACATAGATCCCGTTAATGTTGATGAAGATTACATGGATGCACTGCTGAGCTGGTAGATCTCTGGTCAAGTTAAAAGTGTCTGAAGGAAAGGAGTAGCAAAACAATAGTGTCTGTACAATGTCTTTTTCCCCAATGCTCCAAAAGATGTTTTTAAATACTCAGCACTAGTTTTGTGCTTTTTTACTGATGTGAATTTTCAAACCTCAAGTTATTTCATTAGATAACACCACCAATATTTAAAATGTCAGACTCAAACTGCATTTCCCAGTGTGAATGCTGAATACCAGTGCCTGAAGGAAAGTTTTATGGCATCGATTAACTACAACCGTTTGTAGAACTGACAAAGAGCTGCGTAAAAGGTTTATTCTGACTTTTAGATGTGAGTATTGTGCATCATTTTTATAACATGCAAGCCAACAATGATGTACTTTGTTACTGCAGGTCAGAACAACTTCACCCCAAGAGATAAATCACAGAAACTGACATTAGCAATCCCAGAACTTGCAAGGCACAGGATAAGAGAGGACATAGAAGGGATACTTCATTGTGTTTTCAATTGATCTCACTTGCTATTCAGAAAAACAAAATATACCTAAAATGAAGAACACACAACTTACATGGAAAGAAATACTTGTGAAACAGGCCTGACCTGGAATAGTAGAAGTAGGCAAAATACATGTAATTAATTTAGATGGGAACAGTGTCATATGTCTCTCAAAAGTCCAAAGGACAGGCCCTGAGCAGGTATAAACAGACTTCTAAAAATGACCAAATAAACAAACATGAGTGGTAGTGAAACCAAGACCTGGCCTTAACACCATTTCCATTCTGGCAGAGAATTTTATGAAAGAGAACACATTTTTAAGAAGGGGAATATGCTGCACATAAGTTTTTCGTGTCAGCATTTACAGATTATTAGATTTCATGTTACAATTTGATGTAGCAGTCCAAACCTGAGTAAAACCTGTCTCTTACAAAGTACTTGTTATACATAAGAATGTGACAATTGCTCTCCCAGTGATGACTCTCCCCAGGTAACCAAGACAGACATGTGGTACAGAGAGATAAAATAATTTACTTGGCATCATTTGAGAGGTCTGCACTTAAATATGGTTAAAAACAGTTAACAGAAACAGATTTTGGAATCCCAATTCAGCAGCCACTCTGCAGCTTTTTTTTTTTTTCTATTTCTTGACAAAAGCCACGTGAATTTTGGACACTCAAAAGTAAAAAAAACCAACCCTCAATCTAAATACTTTATTCTAAAGTTTAGCTGCTTAATATATGTCGTGAGATCCATCTGATTATGGATGATGTGAAATCAGGCTATGCCAAAGGAGACAAGTAGAAATGGTTTTGCTTGAAAAATAGAATCATGAAGAGTTGAAAACCAAAAAGGTCAAGATACTTCCCACTGTAGCAAAAATTTTGCTATTGGTGACACCAGTTGAAAATGCTTGTTACTCCTGGGTGCTCTGGATAGAGCTCAAGGTGAAATAACAGCAACAGGGACATGCAGAGTAAGATAGATGAGAATAAGATACATAAAGACAGGAGAAGATTTAGGTTTATGGACAAATTGTACTGAATCCTACTGTTTGAGAGATCCTTCTGCAAAATGTACTTGTTTATAAGTGGCGGACTTCTGGCTAGTCTTTTCACAGTAAATCAGCTCTGTGTCAGCCTAAGTCAGATGTTTGAGTACCAAGATCACTCTAAAAAATTTCAACCTCACCTGTAATGATTTGGATAATTACAGGTCAAAACTGCCTTGCCCTCTCAGGCAGAAATCATGCTGGTAGTTCTGCCAGCATTAGTGACACTACAATGCATTCAAGCTATTCCCAGAAACCCATACAACTGTGGCAGATAATGTAGCATGTTACCTTCGTGTTCTCTTTTGTCCAAGGCAAAACAAATACGCACGACTGACTTCAAACATGGGATTTCATAGGTGGTTCTCCTAGCTGGCCAACAATCCTTGATCTGACCCATTCGCAGTGGTGAATGGTTGTCTGTGCGGTGACAGCTGTATGGAGGGCACGAGCGCTTCAGTTGGCGCGGTCTGCCGCCTCCTTCCCGCACACGAGATCCCGTTTTTGCCGCGCGCACCTTTCCCAGCCTCCCATCCCGGAGGCACCGAGTGCAAATGTACATTAGTGCCCTCTCGTGGGCAACGTGGCAAAGCTAAAAGTCCCTCTGCTGGAGACCCCCCTGGGGCAGGGGATCCCCACGCCGGGTTGCAGGCAGGTGGCGCAGCTAATGCGGTCGAGATCCATACCAAAAATGCATTTTCCTGACAGAATTGAGTCCTGTAAGCATGGAAGCAGATCCATTACACACATGTGGGTTCCCCTAACTGGCAAGGGTGGGTTGGGTACGATGGAGTTCCAGGTAATAGCTCTAATGCTAAACCAGTCCACAGATGATTCACTTTGCTTGCATCTGTGGCTCCTCAGAGAGTGTAGCACCGGTGAATGGCATCTTCAAAATTCTTCTTGGTCTTCTCTGTTGACTGCTTAGGTGTTTGCACAGCAGATCCCTATGGATGTATCTAACCATAAATCACTGTCGATCACTTTCCAGCATTGGCAGCAGTCATTTTCTACTACCAGTTCTAACTCCTGTAAGTATTAATTTAATATATAGCATGTAATGAATACTGTAAGGGTCTGGAAATAGAAAAAGAGAAGCTCAGAACTTCAGCTAGTGTAAATTAGCATCACTACCATGGACCTCATGGATCATACTATTTGAAGTGAAATCTTATTAAGCTTTCTGTGTCTCTTCCCTCAAAGAAATTCCCCTCTCCAATGAACTTTTGGCTTTCTATTTAAACAAAGCTGCCAGTAAATTGACACACGCTCATTTCTTAATTTTTTAACATTTTGATGACTGTTACCTGCAGTTCCCCGAAATATTTAAACAACACATTGAACCCTCCTTTGAACATGAATTGGTTAGCCATGTGAAAACACGGTACAAAAGACTTGAACAGAGCTTTCTCAACTGGACTAATGCCAAAGCTATAAACCAATATCTTCATTCTGAAAGCTATAAACAGCTACGTGAGTGGCTTAGGATGGTATCTTAAGAACAATTTGTATGCATTCTTCTGCATAACTGTACATCTGGTGACAATAGAAAACATGGTGCATAAACAGGCACAGCCAGGGTTACACACAATAAATTCAGGTAATCACTGCCCTTTTCTGTGTCGAAGCTTTTGTGGTTCTCTCTAAGACCCAGACTATGCTAGTACGAAAAACACTAACACAGCTTTCTAGGGCAGACAAGGAGTCAAAAGCCACTTACAAATTGGGTTTACTACTTTGAGGAGGAATGGAGAAAGACCATGGGACAGAATATCATCTGTGGGTTCTCTTACTTCCCTTCAACTTCTATTACCTGCAAGTAACAAGATTTTAGCTTTCTCTGTCACTGTCACCACGGAGACCACGGTTCTCTCAACTGTACAATGAAGCCTTGCACCCACCTTTGTGAACCCGAGGGAGAAGTATCCCTTTCAGCCTGTCAAAGACATGTTTGGCAGCATGTGACAAAGAACCAAAGTAAGAAATAACTACTGAAAATTGATTGGAGTAAAATAAATTTTATACTGAGGTATCCATTTTTAGAAGCAGAAAAAGAAGTCTGTAGCATATACCTCATGAGTTCCCATTGCTGATAAAGGTATTTTTTCCATAGAAATACAGAAGCAGCATTTTCTGCAGAACTTGGATTGCTCTGGAACTAAAATGTTCTGCTTACAAGGCAGAAAGACATTTCATGGTGATTCCTGGAATGCAGAAGTCAAAATGCAGGATGAAGACATAGAGAAGAATCTTTCTTTTAAATGAGGTGCATTGTGGAGTTGCATTAGGTGTTTGTTTCTTTTGCTACCTTTTTTTTTCAAACCAAACTCTACTGGATAATAAGAATGAGAGTGCTACTGCATATTTACAAAAGGAGTAATCTGTTACTCTTAGATCTGATAAAGCTTTTAGCTCAGGACAGAGAGAGGTGCAATTAGCATATGGTGAAGAGTTTGATGTTTGAGCTGTAGGTGGTGGTGTTGCTTTATGGGAGTTTAAGTTCAGTGAGGATGGACTACTTGAAAGGACACAAGTAGAGGTAAATCGGGGTAGCTAATAAATCAGTTGCCTTCGGTTGCCTGACAGTAGTCAACTTTCCTTCATCCTCAGTTGCTCACACAACACTTTTTAGAATTATGAATAAGCATAGAAGTCTTACATTTTGCCATGATTTAGGAACAGAGGTAGAATAGCAATGCAAGCAGAAGCGCACAGATGCCAGACAAATCATGGGAGAGGTTATCTTTATCAATACAGTGCTTACTGACAACTGGTTTTGTCATTTTGCGTTTTTGATGTAAGCTCATTCTTCAAATATGTGTTGTATTCGATTTCAAAGTACATTTCACAGTAGCCTCGGTTTTGGTTTCAGTAAACGTTTGTGCAATTTGTCTTGCAGGCAGACTCTAATCTAACACCCAGTAGAAATAATCGACTTGAGTAAGTTTTGCATACACAGGAATCCCATTGATTTTGTGTTTCTATACAAACTGGGGAAATAATCTTTATACCTCTATAAACCAATGCATCTACTGTTACCATTTACAGGAATTTTGACTTACATTGTGGATTAGAACTTTTCTGTAAAAACATCTGTCTCACTTCATTTGTAACTTGTTCTGAGTAACAGCTCTGTCTTCCCACTGATTTCCCCAAGGCCTCTGTTTTTCCTGCATGAAAAAATGATACTTCTAGCTCCAGTCTGTAAACTGGTACCCAAGTGACTTCCTCATGGGGAGTCAAACTGATGGACACACAGGGATATTGTAATTCTCTTCAATGTAGCTGCTGGCAGGTTCCTGTAGCAAAGCTCTCATATTCCACTATCCCTTGTGGACAGACCCGTGGCCAACAAGTCAGCGATGACTGGAGGAACAGCCCCACTTCCCTGCAGCTGTGTGCTGCTTTTGGCTGGGGTAAAGTTTATTTTCTTCAGAGGGGCTGGTATGGGGCTGTGTTTCAGCTTTGTGCTGAAAACCGTGCGGATAAGATAGAGAAGTTTTTGGTGTTGCTGAGCAGGGTTGCACAGAGCCAAGAGGGCTGGGGGTGCATGGGAAGCTTGGGAGGAGATGCAGCCAGGATAGCTGACCCCAACTGACGAAAGGAATATTCCATACCATATGACATCATGCTCAGCATATAAAGGGGTGGGGAAAGGAAGAAAGGGGGAGTTTTGGAGTTAAGGTGTTTGCCTTCCCAAGTAATGGCTACACATGATGGGGCCCTGCTCTCCTGGAGATGGCTGAACACCTGCCTGAGCGTGGGTAGCAGTGAATTAATTCCTTGTTTTGCTTTGCTTGTGTGCACTGCTTTTTCTTTCGCTATCAAACTGCCCTTATCTCAACCCACAGATTTCCCAGATTTTACCCTTCCAGTTTTCACCCCAATCCTGCTGGCAGGGGAGTGGGTGAATGGCTGCTTGCAGCTTGGTTCCTGGCTGGGGTTAAACCATGACAAGCTGTCAATAATAAATCATATATGAGTTCATGTTATGCATAAAAACCTCTCCAAAACCCCAGATAATGAAAAGCGTTATTTGGGACCCCCACATGTGAACAAAACACTTTTTCTACAGCATCTGAGATCTGGCAATGGGCTGGTGTCTCCCAGCAGTGGCCACTGAGGCACTGTCCATCTCTCTGCTCCACACAGCAGTGCAGGCACAAGGGCATGAGACATAGTGAGCGGAGTCTTTCCAAAGATTTACAGCTGGAAGATGCACCACGGACAGAGGGAAGACAAAGCAGAGAATATATAAATCAAACTGGAGCCCCTTGGTCTTTCTAGAAAGAATGTAATCTTCACAGTGTTTTAGTCTAAAGGCACCTTAAGGAGCAATGGCCTGAGAAGGGCAAAATTAGACAAAATTTTCAGGGTGAGAAAGTGCTCAGGATCCAGGGAATCACAGGCACAAATTCGGTCACACATGTAAGTGTCAGCTTAGGATTAAGTAGTCAGAGTGCTTACCTAGAGCAATTTCCAGACACAAACACTATTTAGATGTCACTCTTGGGACATTCAATTCAGACACAGTATGTAACTTAGGTTTTTCCCTCTTTGCTGTGCTCTGAGGAAGCCTGCATTGCTCCCAAGTCTTCTGGGGATACCAAAAAAAGAATATGAGGATATTGGGATGAGGAGCTGTCAGTTTCTTAGGCTGTGGTTTTGGTTTTCTTCCCTAGTGACAGAGCTTTTGTGTCCTCCTGGCAGACACTATTCAGCTTAATCATCATTTAAACTGCCAGTTCATTACTCTCCTGAGTCTTCATGCCAGCTAACAGTTTTAGAGTTGCTTTTCCCTGATCAGACTAAGACATTCAGACCCCTATTTAATTTTTCTCTGCTTGATCTCCACAAATGCTGACACATGCTAACTTGTCTCAAGCTTGTCTCTAACCTAAATAATCATAACAATTGCTAACCGTCATTTAATGTCTTCAAAGAGGGGATTTATGGTAGTTTTTTGCTATCTGAAAAGTTGGCTGTATTTATGTTATTTGTCAGGAGGGTCATTCGTGTCCAAATCAAACGTGTCACAGATGACAGATCTCTGGTAGGACACAGTTTTTAATTAATTTAACTTAATCTACTTAATGGATTTACTTGTAAGTTATCAGAAAATTCACTCACAGCTTATATGCTGTAAGTTTGGGGATGATCCATGGAGCCTTTACATACTACATAAAGGCTGTGTCCTTAATTTGTTTATTTAAAAATCAGTTTTTTGGAGTTGTATTCATCCATGGGTTTGCTGATTTTCATGTGAATAACACTAGCTTCATCGCTGAGATTGAAAGGCCAGACAGCTTTAAAGTTGAAAAGTTCCTGAGTTTAAGCTGTTGTAAAGCAATACAATCTCATGCCCGGATTTTTTTTTCAGGTGACCACACCACTTTCAGTGAAAGAGGGATGAATATTAGCCAGCAATAAAAATAATTTCAGTATCATTGCTCTTTACTTAGCAGATCTTACTTATTTGCTAAATATGGATCAAATCCGTGTAAAGAGATGATTCTTAATTTCCCTATGGGTTTTCCCATGGCAGTCATCACTGTAGTATGCCAGTACTTCACACTTTTTTCCCCACAACAGTCTTGTTAATTTAATTATTTTCGTTCACATTTTCCAGATGGAAATTGAGACAGAGTGATTGAGTGCAAATTGTTTCCTCATTTTGTGTTGGGCATTATAAATGAAATAGTTTTCACTAATGATAATTTTAGCTGCAAATTCTTAGCTCGTCTGATCAGATACTTAAGGCGTAGGAAGCAATTAATGAATGCCTGTAAAATATGTGACTTCTCTTGCAGCATGTTTTCTGAAGACTGCCACAGTGGTAAGGAACAAATACAGTTTGCCAGGGTATCAATGATTACCTTAAGCATGAGCCCATCCTGTCCTGCTCTAAACATCCCCAGCTCCCTTTGCTACTCACCTATCAGCCTTGGCAATGAATGGGGGAATATCATGTGGAACTAAGAAACGGACATGAAATTCAAGCTGGCATGTACAAAGAGAATGGGAAAATTGGTATTCAGCTGTAAAAGGCCCAGAAGAATTACTTATTAAAGTTTAAAAAACAGACAGACTCCTTAAGTTCCCAATTACTTCATATACTATCTAAAAGAAAATCTATCTAGGTCTATCTAGGAAAGATCTAACTAAAATAAACATAAACCTAATCTAATTTTAAAAAACCCACAAGCAAATACTGTAATGGTGGAGGGGTGGGCACTGCTTGTTTTCTACTTTCCCTGTGAATTCACCAAAAAAAAAAGAATTGATGAAGAAAGGAACTATGGCAAAAGCAACTGGGCATAAAAAACATGGGACTGTGTATACTTCTCTGAATGGTCATGGTTTACATCAAAATCAAACGTTGTTTATACTCAAGTGGGATGTTTCTTACTATTTCATGCATTTTTAGTATGACTGTCTTTGTATTTACTTGTTTAATGAAATACAGATCTTGAGATCTTTGCAGTGCTCCATCTTCTGACAAAATTCTTTCAAGTGACAGGTGAATATGTTCAACCATGTAATGGGACAATTTACTTTTGTCTTTCAGTAATTTTTTTTCTTTCATTTTTAAAAATCAAAAGTATATTACATACCAAACATCATATGAAAGACAACATTTGGAGGTGCAAGTAGTCATAAGAAAAGGCTCTTTAAATGAAAGTAATAGAAAATATTGAAAAATCATGCAAAGCATTCAAGATTTATATAATTTATTACATGGAGATCATACTTTTGTAACTTTGCTTTATGAAAATATTATTATTCTATACAGAATTTAACATTTAACGAGCTTGGATTTCTTGTAAGTGCTTTTGCTATGGCTGCTCCTTTTACAGGTCTCTAGAGCCACTGAATCTAAATAGGAATTTTTCAGGTGACAGTGCTCTGCATCAGATCATTACTCAGTCTCTTGCCCCAAAAGCACTAAGTACAGAGGAGTAATTAAATGGATGTAAGTTCATAAAAGTCCCTGTGCCGAGGAGACTCATATCCTGCTCTTCGCTCCTACTCGCTGAGCTGCAAATACATTAAATTAATAGTAAATTGCACAAACCTATTCCTTTCACTTCTACCAAATACAAATTTCATCCCAGGTATCTCCTACCCTTAACCCATCCCTGTGAAAAGAATTCTGACTGTGACCCTTTTGATTTGTAGTCAGAAAATTCCCACCGAAGTGTACCCAGAAATCTCAACCAGGACAGCTGCAAAGGAATCAAGAGGCAGTCCCTATGGTGGACTATATCCCATAAATTTAGGGATTTACAGGTTGATCCTGGCATTTTAAACTCCATTTAGAAACCTAGTAGCAGCTGCTACAGATCCAGAAATATTGGGCTAATAATAATTCTGTCACAATGCTGCTTTGAAAATTGGTCATAGAATTGTTCCTCAGCTTGAGTTTCCCAGGGGCATTGAGATAAAGTGCAATGCAGCTAAGTAATCTTGAAGTGATAGGAGTAGGGATTACTCTGGCAGGGATTACCTCTGGAAGAGAAAGTCACGCTCTTCTCACCAGATACAGATGAGAATGTTGATAATAAATCTGACCGAGCAAAGCTTTAGCATCCTTCTGTTTTATCTAAGCAGCAGAATTCAGCTGAGATCTTTCCAAGCTAATGAGGCCATCATAGAGGACACTTCTGTGATGGCTGTACAGCACTAGAGAATGGAGGCCAGTCTTTAGCTGTAGTAAATCAGCTCGGTTATCTCTTCACTAAATTGGCAAGTACTGTCATTCCCAAAGCCTCCAATAGCTTCAGGAATCAAACTGCCATCCCTAACTTTATGTGTCTGCTTCAGGACGAAATGAAGGTACTCCTCTTTATGCCTAGAAATCCCCTGTTCTCACCCTGTTCATTATTACAGTGTCTTGAAATTCAGAAAGAATTGCTTAAGTAACTGAAAAATAATCTCCAGAGATTAAGAGATCTGCAATAAAAACAATAAGCAAGTGGTCCCTAGAGTAGGGGCTTTGTATCCTCTTTTGCTTACACAAGACCACAGCAGCTTCACAGAAGCTACAGCAGCAGAAGAATCAAATGACGATAGCACAAAGCCCTACAATTATTGCTAATTGCATCTTTAAAAATGAGAATTTTCCAATGTAAAAGGGAAATTTGAAGTGGATGGGAAGGCTTGCATGAGTTTTCTCACAAAAGGCTTCTTTGTGTTAGCTGTTGATCTGCTCCTGCATCAGTTTTTGTGTGGGTTTTCCTTTTTATGCCTTAATGACCTATTCTCATCCCATAAGGGGAGAAGATTTTTTGTGGTGGGGCTTTTTAGTAGACATCTCTAAAAACTAGAAGTGATGGGCACATATTTATAAATGTGCATGAGCAGACACGGACTTTTCTTCCCTATAGACTGAGAGTGTCTTTACCTGTGTAAGTTTCATCAAGTGCTTAAGGCACAGCTCCAGAGATATCTGCACTATCGCTGTAGACAGACTACTGGTTTCCCATTTCTTGGCAGTCACTCATTTCATTGTTGTGCTGGGCTGAGCAGATACAGAGGTCTCGGATTTGCCCAGGCCAGAGATTAGATCACATTTAAGTGGCACTGCAATTATAACGTTTCCTTCTCTTCCCCTTCTCACCTTCCAGGTCTGCTTCCTGTATGGTCTTCAGCTTCCAAAGTCTGCTAATTTCTTGCTTCTGTTTTAAGCAGCCCAGCTAAAAGCATCCTCCTTTCCATAACCTGTTTATTTTCTAAATGGACAGGTATTTTTCCCCCTCTAGAACTTTTGCAGTCTTCATTTTCTGTCTGTTGTGGCTTTCAGTCAGTCTGCCTGACAAATCTTCTCTCACGCTGCTCCCAAAACCCTGGCTTTTGATCCAGCGTTCAGCCATTTCACCTCTGGGCTTCCAGCCCTGTAACTTGGAAGATATAGCAATAAAGCAAGCACAAGTAAGACTAATCTCTGAAATAGACTGGGTAATTCTCCTTCCTATTCTCCCCCAAGGCAAACACATTGACATTTTGAGTTAAGTTAAATTCTGGCTATATAAAAAGAAACTGAAGCTTACCTATAAAGTTTCTAATGGCTAACGCTGAGAGTCTTTCAGAGGGCAAAAACTGGGGCAGAACTTGCCGCAATAAAAAGTAAATTTCTCTGGGTAATGGCAGGGAAATCACTCTTCCTCTATAAAAGCAAATCTTACTGTGTTTAGACATTCAGAGGAAAGCAATTAATTCTGGGCCTGACCCATCTTACACTAATGTAAATCAGAAAGAAACCCCTTGAAATCAGAGGAGTTACAAAAATGCATTAAAAATCTTTAATTATTATTAAGGCCAGGAGCCCTGTTGTGAAAATAGGGACTAAGCCTCTTCCTCTCCACACATTTGACATTTCTAAATGTGCCAACAGGAGGAGCAATGTGATGTAGCATCAGAGCACAGAAATAAGAGCTGGGAGGCCTTGACTCTATTCCTGGATCCGACAGTAACATATTAGGTGACAATGAGGAGATCATTTCACTTTTGTAAGCCAACACTTCCCCTCTCACCCTTGGTCTTGTTCATCTATAAATTCTTTGGTCTTAACAGGATCTTCAAAATATTGTCACAATGTACCAAACTGACCCTTACAAAGACTAATTCTAAAAGAAAATTAAGTGGGATTTACATACACTACAGTTACTTAAGAATCATGGAAAACACATATCAAGGTATTGTTTATTAGCACTGGGATTACATAAGTCCAGAGCAATGAGGCTGTTTTGTTACTTAGACTCATTTGTTATCAACAGTCACAATGTTTTCTTAAGATGACAAGAAATCAGTCTATCTAACTTGCAATTAGGGATTAAAAAAAAAGCTTGACAAAAAGATGTGACCTTAATTTAAAAAATTAACACTCTGACAAAAAGCAAACGAAGTGCATTTTCAGTTTAATTAAAATACCACAATTACAATGTAAATAATTGTGTTTTATTAATCATTGGCATTCAAGCTTGAGACTGGAGCAATACTGATGATAATTAAGTTGCTGGTGCTGGGTATGGTGCCTTAATAATTACATAGTAGTTAATACAGAATGCTAACTAAAACTGGGAAGTTCTGCATAGCAATTAAGTTATCTCAGGCTGCTAATTAGTTATGTTAATTTAGAATTACTTCAGTTTCCTATGTAGACTGGGCTTGTTAAACCTCAAGTCCCCATTGTCACTTCTGTCATATGCAACGGAACTGGTGCTCTCTTTCCCTTTCCATTGAAGTTTGCACAGGAATGTTTCACATCATCAAAGTGGTCTCTAAGGGAGAGAGATTCTACGGAATCTTATACTGTATTTTTTAGTTATTTTTCTGGCATGTGCAGATAGCATGTTTATAGCTCAGGATGCTTAATCATTACAAGGACTCTTCTAATTGTTAATGTCAAGGCAGAGTCCACTTTTAAAAGTTGTTCTTATTAGTCCTTCTTTCACAGGCAGAAAAAACAAGGTTATTTTAAGGGATATGAAGAGAATGAGAACAAGAAACCAAGACGCTTCATGGATAGACCAGAGACAGAATTAAAAAGTCATAGGTAATTCCTGCTTGCAGTCATAATATTGAGGACTGCGTTTTAAGATGTGGGCTCCTGAGTCAGGATTTGAGCTCTAAAGTAGATATTGCAAAGAGCATGAGTGCACAAGGTCTCAAAGGTAAAAAGCAATTGAGAAAATACCTTGCAAGGGAAAGTGAACTGGCCCCACTTGTCTATTTAAAATTCTTCAGAAATACAGAAATCAAACAGAGGAAGATTAATGAGTACTTTCTCTGCATCTGCAAGGAATAGCTGTCAGAAAAAGGAAGGCAGAGGTCCAGTCTTCTTTCCAATACACCTTGAGTGGCTGGGAGTCAGTAACCTAATGTCCCCATTTCCTTTTACTACCATTTGACAGGGTGGTTGTCCCCTGGTTTCAGAATAGGGTTGCAGGTAGTAATAAGATCTCCTCTTTCCTTCTCTTCCTAATTCTAAAAAACCCACCTCCCCCAGTTATGCATGTATGTATATATACACATACATATATATATATATATATATATATACATACACTAAGATTCAGAAGTGCATTTGGGTAACCCACTCAACTCAATCACCAAAATGCCTTTATGCATCATGGCCTAGTTTGTGAGCACCAGACAATCTCCTCTTTGTTTCTTAGAGAAGTAAGCTTCTCTGCCCCTTTCATGGAGTAGCTTGCATACTATAGTGGCCCATAATGTTTACTAACAGAGAAGGGCTGGTGGGTGGGGCGATTGATTGTTTGAGGTTGTCTTGGGCACAGTGATCACAAAATGAGGGAATTTGTGATAGCCAGAGAAGTAAGGAGTGGGGTCAGCAGAACTACAACTTTGGATTTCTGGAGGGCAGACTTTGGCCTGTCTAGGAGCCTACTTGAGAGAGTCTCTTGGGAGGCTGAAGGGCAAAGGAGTGAGAAAGACTGGACATTCTTCAGGAAGAAAATTCTAAACACACAGGAGCAGGCTGTGCCCATGTGCCCAAAGATGAGCTTGGCTGGAACACAGGAAAAAAAAGGTGTATCAACTCTGTAAGAAGGGGTGGGCAACTCAGGAGGACCATAAGGGTGTTGTGTGGTTATACAGGGAAGAAATTAGAAGGCCCATAGCCCAACTAGAACTTAATTCGACAACTGCAGTAAAAGACAACAAAAATGTTTCTATAAATACATTAACAACAAAAGGGCGGCTAAGAAGAATCTCCATCCTTTATTGAATGCAGGGGAAAACACACTGACAAAGGATAAGGAAAAGGCCTAAGTAGTTAATGCCACCTTTGCCTCAGTTTTTAATAATAAGACCAGTTGTTCTCGGAGTATCTAGCCCCCTGAGCTAGAAGACAAGGAACAGAGTGAAGACCCAGTAATACAAGTGGAAATGGTCAGTGACTTGCTACACCACTTAGGCACACACAAATCTATTGCACTGAAGGAGCTGGTGGAAGTAATCACCAATCCACTTTCAATCATTTGTCAGCTGTCCTGGCTAACTGGGGAGGTCCCAGTCGACTGGACGTTAGCAAAAGTGATGCCCATCTACGAAAAGGGCCAGAAGAAGGATCCACAGAGCTACAGGCCTGTCAGCCTAACCTTGGTGCCAGAGAAGGTCACAGTGATTGTCCCCCTGTACCGGGCACTGCTGAGGTGGCACCTCAGGACCTGTGTGCAGTTCTGGGCTCCTCACTACAAGAAAGGCATCGAGGTGCTGGAGCATGTCTGGAGAAGGACAACAGAGCTCATGAAGGGTCTGGAGCACAAGTCCTATGAGGGGAGGCTGAGGGACCTGAGGCTGTTTAACCTGCAGAAAAGGAGGCACAGGGAGGACCTTATCACTCTCTACAACTGGAATTACCCCACTGTAAGACCCCTGAAAGGGGTTTGTAGTGAGGTTGGTCCCAAGTGGTAGGAACCAACTAGTAGCAAGTGATAAGACAAGAGAAACTGTCCTCAAGTTGTGCCAGGGAAGGTTTAGATTGGACATTAGGAAAAAATTCTTCACTGGAAGGGTGATCAGGCATTGGAACAGGCGGTCCAGCAAAGTGGTGGAGTCACCATCCCCGGAGGTATGTAAAAGGTGTGTAGATGTGGGGTGTAGGGACATAGTTTAGTGGCGGACTTGGNGGACATGGTTTAGTGGCGGACTTGGCAGTGTTAGGATTATGTGTGAACTTGGTGATCTCAATTGTCTTTTACAACCCAAATGATTCTATGATTCTGTTCCTTCATATCTCTAGAGAAACAATGAGTGTGGTCAACACGGAGTTGCAGGGAATGTGACCTTTTCTTTTCTCCTTCCTATTGGCAGAGTAAGAGTTACAAATAAAGATCTTAACCTAATGCAATGGCTACATGAAGAGCTTTAAACCCTGATCTTATGTTTTCTAATGCACGTTCATCTCTTATGTTGACTGCTTCTTATATTGTGTTTCACCCAGGGGGTGTTTGGGCACTGGAACAGGCTCCCCATGGAAGTGGTAACAGCACCAAGTTGGACAGATTTCAAGAACAGTTTGGACAATGCTCTCAGGCATGTGCTTTGACTCTTGGGGTGTCCTGAGAGTTGGATTCAATGGGTCTGATGGGTCCTTTCCAACTCAGCATATATTCTATGATTCTATGATTCTATGAACTTTGTAGTTCTCATAGGAAGTCATCAGAGCTACAAAATAATATTCTTTATTTTCCTCAAGATGCTACTTGAGTGGAGAACTGACACTTCATTCTGCCATTATTTTCCTAGATTTGTTTCTAACCTTGTTTTTCATGGAAGCAAAATTGTTTTTCAAGAAGCAAATACTGTTTAGAGAGGCACACTTCTGTTTTCAGTGGACAACTTTTCACAGTTATCCACAATTCCAAAGGCATTGAGGCCATCACTCAAGCTGCCCAGAAGTTTTTAATACTCCGGTTTCATGGAACACACGGTTGCCAAGACAGGCTGAAAAACACACATACGCTATCCCACAGAAAAACCACTCCCTGCATGCAGCCAGAAACATCCCTCACAGTATCACAAGGCGTTCCGTAAACATAAGCTAATTACATCGTCCAGGGATGGTTATCTCAACTGTAAATTCACAAACAAATAAACCAAGACCCAGAAGGTTTAAGTAGCTTGGTTACCAAGAAATTCGTGGTTAGAGACATTGGCTCTAGAAATCTTTACCAGGTAAAGATTTATGCTCTAATTACCATGCTCTAATTACTGGGCTGCACTTCTGCAGGGATTCCCCCTTGAAGCACTGCTGTTTTACAGCTGCTCTCCTGGCTATCTGCTGCAGAACATCCGGCTCCTGTCCGAATTTGGTTATTTTCATTGACTGTGGCAGTGTCAGCAGAGGCAGTTCATCTCTTTGTTCTGCATGTACAAGCAGGAAGGTCTCTTTTAGGGAACTGTCACATATGACTTTGCTAGCTGCATGTGTACCACTACAGATAGCAGCACTTCTGTCTAGGAAATTTTGAGGTGAGCCAGTTAACAAACAGCCACTGCATGGGAGCTTTGTCTAGAAAGCTGGAATTGAAAACACTCCAAGGCCTGAACTGCCTCCTACAGATGAGCCATTTCCAAATGCTTTTAATATAGCACAGTGTAAGCCGTTCAGCTGGTGCGCAGCAGGGTCATGCATAGCTTATTTCAGTATCTTCAGCCCAAACATCTCTGTACATCATATGCTGGGCCATTCTGAAAATTCGGGCTTTTGTCTGAAGACAGGTCAGACTGCATCTGTTTCCCCTTCAAATCTTTCCCAAAGTACAGACATCTGGACTTTTTCAAAGAAAATCAGAAGGCAATTTGGCATACAGCTCCAAACGTTTCTCAAAATCTTCCCCACGAACCCTTAGCAGTACAGACCCTTGTGCTTCTGCTGTTCCGCATGCACTGAGACAAGTGGAATTACCCCACTGTAAGACAGAAGCAAGGGCAGGAAATGACCCTGTGAGAGGCCCTTCTGGATAGAAATGGTGAGAATGAAGCTGTTAATCATTATACTGCGTGGTGATGAGACTCTGCTGCCAGGCTAATAAATACTCTGATCCGGCATGGTATGGATGCACATCCAGATGTGTTCTTGTCTGCAGAGGCAGCAGAGGGATTTCAAGGTCTGCAGTGGGTCTGCTGGAGACTGAGGAATTATTAACAGTGTTAGCAATTTGAATAGTTAAATTGATGAGGGGCTTGGGGAAAATGTCAGTAAATTAGAAATCGTTAGAGACATTTGAGAAGCATTAAGGTTGAGAATTTTGTTGAAGGACATGTTTATTACAGAAATGATTGAGCCCTGTTAGAAATGAAAAGACATTTTGTAATATCACTTGACTGAAAGAACAAGGGCACAGATACATCTGTTAGCACACGCACACATTCAAGCACACTGGAAAGCTTTTATAAAAGCAAAGTTTCATGCAAAAAAATGAGAGCAAGAATTTGAACAGGGTGGGCAGTTGAAACAGAAGTTTTTGACTGCTTCCTGATTTCTTGGGTCAAGTACTGAATATGATAAAAGGGAAAGCAGAACAACATCATTTTCTGTTTCATTCTCTCTCTTGCTGTTTTGTGAATGGAAGTGGAGAAGCACTGAAGAGGGGGATAGGAGAGACAGGGATCTGAAGAGAGACAAGAAAAAAGGTTTCTCAAGGCTTTCTACTTTTGTGCATGAAAAGTTTTAAATACTGTAAAACTAATTATTTTAGGAGAAATGCGCTGCGGTACTGTCTAAATGTGCAGACAAAATAAATTTTTTTACCATAATCAGCAGAAATCATCCATCTCTATAATGTTTTGTAACCTCTTGATTAGCACAAAGTTAATTTGGTGCTTATCAGTCCAAAGCAAGGAGAGCATGAAATTAAGTTAGGGCCAAATGTTCATTTCCTTCCTTTGACAACTTCCTTTTGACATAAACAACCATTCTGTTGAATAATGGATAAGCTTAAAATAGATGATAACTTTCTGATTTCTGCTGTTATAGAGTATTTCCATGTTATTCAACACGGCATTTTTCTTTGCTGCCTTTTATTTACCCCCTCCCCAAACCTCCTGAATACATCCTTAAATACAGCAGGTCCAGTTTAGCTCTGGCGTAACTCTCTGGCTTTCCAACTTCCTTTCAAACACAAAATTAGAATTTTTGACTTATTTTCTAGTAATACCAATGGATTAAATGATGTTGAATGTAAATGTTTCTTCTCCAGTTTTATGACAAACCACAGTGGTCCAATGAGCAACTTCTTTTCGTTTTGAAGGATGAACTTTTCCTCCTCAAATTGTAATATTCCCTCACTATTGTCTACAGGAGTTTGTCTTTCTCTCCTGCATCAATATACAGCCTCACAAGCAGGGAGGCTGCACTTCTGAAACTGCCACATGGAGTCCTCAAGAGGCAGCCTGAAGCCACTGACGAGTCATCAGCAGGGTTTCCCTGTGATTATCACTCTCCTTAGTCTCCCTTGGGTTTTGTGCAGCTGGTGGAGTGCGGCTGCAGTGAAGGTCAGCTATGATGAACAAACCCTGGATGGGTTAAAAGTTGGAACATAATCTCATGTCTCCTAACAAGGTTTCCCTTCTCTAGAAATTCATGGCACATTTACGAATCTCCTTCCTTCTTCCCCCACTCTTTTTCCTTCTTAGAGAAGTTTGTTTTAAAGGGACATTGTTCAGAGATATTTCACTAGAAGTGACTCACTCCACACACAGAGCTGCAGCATGTTCCAGTCTTATTGAAAAAATAAAGACTTTGCACTGAAAATGATTCTAACAAGCTCTGGCTTTGCAATGCAAAATATATCACAATCTTTCTTGCTCCTGTTGCCTCTTCTCCCTGTTTTCCCTACAACATTAGTGGATGCTTCCATTCAAGAGACATTTAAAAAGGGAGTTTTTTTGAGGCCATTTGGAATTGCCTTTCTTGATACACCTGATATCCCTACTGAAATCTAATTTGCAGCATGGGGCTTTGTAATTTCATGCTAGAACAGCAGAAAATGGAAGAATAACTCATCCAGAAGGAGAGGATTATGTAACAGTAGTGAAGGAAAATCAGCAGAGACGGGGAAGATCCTTTGGAAAGTTGCTGGTTCTGCAGAGCCATACACCTGCTAATTGGTTTCAAACGATGGGGAGAAACACTGCCAAAAAGCGGAAGAAAAGAGAGGGAGAAAAAAAGTTTGGCATTAATACAGCTCACCTAAATTCACTCAGACAAAAAGATATATTTTGCCACTGAATAAAATCCTCCTCTACTACCCAGGCTCCATCTCACAAACACCTGCCTTTGCTTCTATGGACAAGGTGTCACTGATGTACTCCAGACAGTGAGAATGAAGAGTGAGACATTTGGTGTGGGTTGTTCTCAGCCTGTTACAAGCCACACCAAACTGAAGCAGGAATTTGAGTGCCAGGAGAGCCATGACATACCACAGTAAGGATCTGGTGTAGAAGTGTGCTGGGCTAATGGAAGCTGCGGACTCTGCCCCAGAAAGGACACTCATTAGCAAAGCAAAAGAATTGCCGACAGACACAGTGGAGAAACTTGGAAGACTGATGAGCTGGACTTGGAAACCTTATTAGTTATTCCAACACATGGATGCTCTAAAGGTGCCACCAATCTCCACTGGAGAACAGGGCAGGCAGCCCTACACAGCCTGCTTTGCTTGTCCTGGTATTGTAGTATGTGAGGATGGGACTAGTGTGAGAACAGCAATGACACGCAGTGCTGTATAGAGCTATTATGCATTTTAGGGTAACGTTACTTCATTAGAAATTAGCTGAGAGTTAAACAGTGCACAGAAATACATCATTTTTCAAAAGAGGTAAGTATTTAACACAGAGCGATGAAAGGCATCATGGTAGGATTCTAGGCTGCTTCTTACCTTGAAAATACCCACAGTAGAGGCATGGAAAAATATGCTGCCAATCTAGGGTACAAAACCACAGGCTCAGGCTGGAGAAAAAACAAGGAGAAGAATTGCCACGGACAGGAGCAGGAGATGGGTGGGAGAGCCAAGGAGAGAGGGCTAGAGGAGTTCTGCTACAAGAACACCCCACTAGGTCTTTGTCCACTCTACCATTTTTTTTAATGCAGTATGAATTCTCCTTGCTGCTGCTAATGTTATGGGGATTGCTGTTTTATCGATCTATGCACCATGATTTTCATGTTTGTCTCCTAAATGGCTACTGTTATCTAAGAATCTCATGTACAATTCAGCTGGAATTGCTCTAACGTGCAGAATGCTATGTCATCTTAAAATGAGGTCACTTCACTGTTCATAACAGCTCTCTGAACACTCATTCAGTAGATATACCAAAAGCATCAGTCCTACCTGGTGCCTTTCAGCACTCTCTGTTAAACACTTTCCTGTTTTGAAGAATGCTATACTTCTGTGCACTGTTTAACTCTCAACTGACTTCTAATGAAGTAATTCTACCCCTAAGCTCTTAATTTTCTTAAAACATCTTCTGATACTTTTTTCACAACATCTTGCAAGCAAGGGCCACCCAGTAGGAGCAGGCAGTTTGGAACCGTGGAATAGTGACATCCATACTATGTCACACTTGGACAGGCTGGAGGCAGTCAGAGCACAGCAGTGTTCTGCCACCTTGACCATGCTTTCTTCCCCTAACATAAAAACCTCTCTGATTAATAAACTGTCTTTCAAAAATGAAAACTTACAAAATAAAAGATGGCACCTCAGAGAAACAGTGGCAGAGCTGGATATTGGAAATTGGAATTTACTGAAAGAAAGTAAAGATTTGAAGGATGAGTTCAGGTGACTGCAGGCCAGTGCAAACTGTTTGAGGACAGAGAAATGTTTGATGCCAGGGACACATTGAAACACAAAGACAACAAAATCAAACAATTAGAACAGCAGAGTAAAAATTCGGATTAAATCAATGAACAGCTGAAAGCAGAGATCATGGAAATGTCCTGCCATATTTTTCCATACGAAGCTAGTTAAATGTAGCAAAAGATGGATATATTAGGAAAAAGAAATAGGTTTGAAAATTAGAGACATTTGGAATGCTTGCAAATCACACTGGGATTGAAGGAGAAACTGTATGAGCAAGAAAAACTCAGAGCCCACAAGTTAAGGAACATATTAGAAGAACTTCACAAGCTCAGGGATGTTCAGAGCAATTGGATTCTGCAAGTGAAAGGACAACTATAAGAATTAGCTGAGAAAGATGCACTTTTGGCAGCAGTGATAAGAACAGATCCTGGGCATTTGCCCCCTTATTGCATAAGCATGATGAAGCCAAGATTGTGGAGACTCTCCGTCCTTGCTTAAAACACGTCTTCTCTTACATTTGGAATATCTCAAAGGTTTTGCTAATAGTAACAGTTTGCTTTGGACGTTTCTTTTACTATTTTATGAGTAACAACATTCCACTATGTTTAGTGGCAATATATTTGACATACTAGTGCAAATCTTTATCCATACTTCAGCTTTAAAAATGCACTATTACCATTTTAGGAATAAAGCCTCTGCAGAGCTGTCCACATCTATTTAGTAATTTTCCCTTGCACAGGTTCTGACTGTGATAGAGTTAAATTTCTTCATAATAGCTCGTGTGATGTTACATTTTAAATTTTCAATTAAAACAGGGATGTTTTCATTATCACTGAGCAGTGCTTACACAGTGTCAAGGTCTTTTCTGCTTCTCACACTTCCTCACCAGCGACGGGGCTGGGGGTGCACAAGAAATTGTGAGGGGACACAGCTGAGACAGCTGATCCCAACTGACCCAGGGAATAACTCACACCTCATGAGGCCATGCTCAGCAATAAAACTGGGAGTGGGAGATGAAGACTGGCATGAGCTGCCGTTTCTCGAGGCTGGGCATCAGTCAGTGGTGAGCAAGTGTTTTCTTATGGATCACTTTTTTTAATCAATTTTGTTTATTGTGGTTTTTTTTCCCCTTCTCTTTCTTGTTTGTACTTCTTCCCCCCATCTCCTTTAAAAAAAATTAATTCCCTTCATATGAATGCACAAGTTTTCCCACTTCTACCCTTCTGATTCTACCCTTACTGGGGCAGACGTGAACAAGCAGCTGTGTGTTGCTCAGCTGCCTATCCGGCTGAAACTACGCCATCCCTTCTGTGCATTAATACATGAGTTCCTGTGGGGTGTTTTTAGAAATCAAGTTAACTTTAGGTTCTGAGCACAGGTTTGGGGTTTTTTTTTTCAATTAGATTGTTAAGTGTGAATATATTTGATAGTAGATAGCTGCATGTAGTAAAAACCCAACAGAGAACTCACTGCTTCAGGGAAAGAAGGCAAAAAAATGCAGTTTGTGCTAATCTGACTGAAAGTGGGCAATGCACAGTGCTTCATCCAGAATCCTGGAATCCACTTCCCTACTAGATTGTCAGCTTCTAAAGATTTTCACTTACAGATTGCAGAGTATACATTTTCTCCAGACTTTGAGAAAGAGCATGGAGGAATTTAAAGATGTGGGAGGGTGTGTTGGTTTAGGCTGGTCAAGGAGGGCTTTCATTAGTGGGCATTAATTCGGGCAGTGCATACTTACATTTGGCTAAAAGCTTTTATTTGTGCATCTAGAGACAATAGCCAGTGGAACTTTTAAAATACAAATAAATAAATAAATACATGTCATTTTTGTGGATGAAAAGTTAAATCCTAAAGACCAACATGGCAGCTGGCCAGCTAGTAATCATGCTGAACCTTTGACCCTGACATTTATGCACAAAGCAGGTAGACAGTGCTTGCCAGGCAGAAGGTGGCAAACAAACAGTTCACTGAACAAATATGATAGAGGGAAAAACATTCTGAGATGGTGAAGGGAAAGTTGTGATTCCAGCACATCATTTTCACTGTAGCTTGTAGCAGCGGCAGTGGAGAAAAATTCCGGAGATGAAAAGCCTAGAACAACCCCTTAATCTCTTCCGTGCCTGTCCTATGTGACAAGCCACCCTTTGAAATCGGAAGAGATACAGTCTAGATGAGGGAAGTTTGAGCATAAAGAGATTGGGCAACACTCAGAGGTAAGATGAAGTCAGAACAAAGAATTTAAGATGCTGTACTGTGACTCAGAGGAGCTAAATTTTCTTCCTGCATCCTTCCTCCTTTTCCTCTGGCAAGTCACTTAATCTCTCCATATCTTGGTTCCCCAACTGAATAATGAGGAATGAGCAATATTAAATAGTGTGTTTATTTTCATACTTGAGAGCATTTGTTTGTTTGTTTGTCTTAAACTAGAAAAATTTTACAGAACTGAAGGAGGGAATGATAAGGTAAATGTTGAAAGAACAAAGTGGAGGGGGCAAAAAGGAGTTGTGGCAAAGGCTGAGGGCAGAAATCTCTTACTCTGGATCAACAGCATCAGTCAGAACAGTTTATGTACACATAAAAATGGTTTAATGAGAGAAAATGCCTGGTATAATTAGAACCCAATCTAAATAGAGACCTTCAAGTACTATTGTTATTGGATAACACTAATACTGAGATATGAACTGCGTGTACGGAGGTGCCAAGGTAATCTGAACTGTACTACCTTATATTTATTGACAATTGCACCTGTGCAGTGCCAGACTGACGGTACCTAATTCTTTTTGCCCAGGGCCACAGGGAAAGCTATGAGAAAAACAAAAGTTCTATAGGGTCAAAGTTAAAAAAGGAAAAAATGGTCACAAAGAAAGGGTTCCAGAAATACGTCCTCATAAGAGTTACAGAAGATTACTCTGCAGTGGAGTAGACAGCTTTGTCACCCTCATTTTTCAACAGATCTTCCCAACTGGCTTCAGCTGCTGTCCTGTATACATAATACACATGAAACCTGAGGGTGGCTTACATAAAACTTCAGAGGCTTCTGCAGGAGCCAAGAGCAGTATTAGGGCTTGCAAATGTGTTATACAGCATAAAACTGTTACTTCACATAACATGGAAATGTTTGGTGAGTTCTGCAGAGAGAGAAAAAAAACCTTTCTCAGATTTTGATGAACTATTTCAATAGCAGTATTTACAGGTCATACTAAAATAAGGCACTTTTTTTCTGGTAAACCAAAGAACAAGAATGAAGAAAGATCACATATGCAGCACTGTCCTTTCTACAACTGGCAGTCTCTATGAATGATGTATAAAGGCTCAGGTAATCCTATGATGTTTCTGTCTTCTCCATCTTTATTTTAGGAAAAAAACTAAAGGAAAGAAAATTATGTGCTTGGTTAGCACAGAAAAAAGCAAAGCTGTATTTTTAATTCACACATTTATCGTGCTCTGAACATAGCTGTAGGGCTAGATTCCTGCAGGGGAAATCTATAATTACAGTCAGGTGACACCACCTTCGTGTTGAAGGCACCAATATGTGCCAGGAAGTGCTACACGATGGTATAAGCAGCAGAAGGGAAGCCAAGCGAAAAGTGACTTGAAACAGGTACGTGAGCATATGTGTTATACAGATCTGTTATATCTGTGTGTCATACAAACTTTTCCTTTCTTTACATTTTATTAGAACTTTGGTTAAAACCACATTCAGAGCAGCAATCCATTGCATATACAGTACGCATATTACATGTTGCAGTAAGTGCTGAAGACCTTGACCAAAAGGACCTTTTGTCCTCAACACTCTGTCCATGGTCACAGATGACCCTGCCCCTGAGCATGCAGAATTGTAACACTCAACAGGTGCATTAATGTTACCTTGTTTGGGAGTGCAGAGGCAGCATGGAGAGATCAAACCACTTACTGAGATCATAGAGCCTATAGAAACTGAACATAGATCTTCAGCAAGTCTAAGAAGGTGCCTATTTCTCTTGTGTTTCAAGCAATTAGCTTGAAACACAAGACAAATACCTCATTAGAAACCTCCCTTGCAGGGAGAAATTAATTTTCCTCTTCAGTCACATACTTATGTGACTGAACACTAAGGTGAGACTTTATGTGGTGACACCTAATAATCAGTGAACAGAAGAAGGAGTTGGGAAATGCTTGAAATATTTAGCTACAGATGTCGACTCGTCCAGTCCTGATGTTTGAGAATGCTCAAGCTGACTCAGTATCTAATTGCTTTACCTCAGCTCTGTCTCCAGTACCATAACAACTTTGAAGTTGTTGGGAAAAACCAAGGTAAAAAGCTGCTGAATGTGCTGCATTTTCAGAGGTGCTGCACTCCTGCAGCTCCTGTTGACTTCCCTGAGGCTGAGCTAAGGCAGCTCTGCAGAGAAGCAAAACTGCTGTTCCCCCCTGGCCAGAGCTCCAGACCCTCTTTGTATGTCTGTGCTGGCTTCAGAGGAGGCTGAGGATCTGACCACACAGAAACCAGAGCCAGTACATGTAAAAATCTCACTGCAGGCACTGAGTGTATTCCTGTGCAACTTGCCCTGTCCCCCAAAACCTGTCATGTTCAGCAAGAAATGCTCTAGAGGAAAGCTGGAAATAGTAAATCAGGCTATTGAATTATTTGAAAATAATCTTTTCCTAAGGGAATATAGACTACAGACTTTTAAGAAGATGCGACTTTTGGGCTGGGAAGTGTATCTAGCGTGTCAATGTGGTAATGAAGTTAGTTCTGCACTGTTTGGAAAACAGCAAATTTCCTAGCAAGGTTTGTGATTAAACATCTAACAGAAAACAATTATTTCCTTGCAGGCAGTTAGGCACCAAATATAAAGACATAGGGGAAGAGCCAAGCAGGGAAAGAACCTACTAAATATCACTACTGAAAACCACTGTTACTGTAGAGTCCTCATAATAGTCACTGTTAATTATAAAAACTAATATCTATAAAACTGAAATACCCAGTAGGAGAAAGTATGCCATTTAACATGCAGAAATCCTTTTACACACAGAAAATTGGTGCCTCTTCTGTAAAACATAGCAGTTGGAAAGAGGAAAAAGCACATTGATCAGCATGTATATGCTGGGATTGAGGAGGATCAACAAAGCAGCTAAATTACAAAGGAGAAAAATTATGTTTTGCTGGAAGTATGAGTAAAGATTTCTATAATGAACTTGTGTAAGCAGAAAAGCAAAGTTTGCTTGCCTGGAGATGGAGTAGGAATGAAAGAATTCCTGCCCAGGAATTCAGTACTTAAGAATTAAGAAATTTATACTACTTGTGCCTACACAAAATATTAGATCAAATGGGAAATATATGAAAAAATTTACTATGATTTGGAAGATTCCTGAAAAAAATTTGACTTGTTAGAATTACTCTAAAACAACATTCTTACCATTTTGAAGGAAGTTGTCACTTCTTCCTCTGTCATTTCCCTCTTATTTTTCATTGTTTCTTCCCTTCTATGTCTTAATTTATATTTTGGGTAGGAGAAATTTGGTGAGTGGACAAAATAAATCCCTTCATTTTTTAATGTATTTGTTTTATTTTCTGAGAGGAGAACAAAAAAAACCCGCACATGAACAGGATGCCTCTAACATCTATTCACAGTCTGGCAATGTACTAGGTACAAATAAGGATATCATAACTGAGAATGCTGCAAGTCCTCCTTTAGTGAGACTAGAATGCCAAAATCTATGTGTTGCTTCAGTCTTTATTTTCAAATAATGACTCCTAACTTCTGTATTTTTTCAAATGAGGCAGCAGGGAATCCTCCTATTTGGAAAATAATCTAGATTTAAAAAGGATAATCTAATTAAATAAAAAAGATGTTAAAATTTCATTTGATAGACTCATCTCTGGGTAAGAAAGCAACTTTTTTTTAAACAAACCAACAAACACATTGATTTATTCACAGTTACTGTGGGTAGGTATTTTTGCCAATCAAACATAACAGGTATACATTGTATAACAACACCAAGCGGAGTTGAGAGGATGCAACTCAATAAAAACGAACAGGTCATCACACTTAGACAAGAATAATGAACTGCAGAAACACAAGATGAGGAAGAACAAGTTAAATAATTGCATGTCAGAAAGAGATTTGGATGTTTACAATGTTATTCTGCTGCAAAAAAGGCAAACCCTTATTGCAATTTACAGCCCATGTTATCATCTACAAAACATTTAGCAATTCTTCAGCTCTCCTTGAAGCTGTCTGCGGACAGCTGGACATGTGAGGTGGGATGGGACAGAGCCAGTTTTGGACACTTCATGGAAGATATGGTCCTATTGGGAAAAAAACAGAGGAATACAACAATAATTATCAGGCTTCATAAAGGTATAGTTGTTAGAAAAGGCTGAAGGAATTAGGATAAATTTAATCTGACATTCCTCTGACATTCCTCTGAATAGCTGAACTTCAGAGAAAAGAAATCTAAGAGGTAAAACAATAGCAGCTTTCAAATACATGAAAGGTAATTTCAATAAGAGGAACAAGAGGTTTCTGTGTCTGCTGTGCACAGGACAGAGACATTTTGCTCTTCTAACTATTTGCTCATCTCTTTTGAAGCGCTATCTGGAAATGGACATGTTACCAAAATAACACTGAATACAGTTTTGCACTGCTACAATTTCCCTGGTGCATTACAAATACACTTAAAAAATACAATTTGGGAAAAGTATGGCAGAACTGGAGAAAACGGAAGAAGTCCTCTTATGATTGTAGATTGCTTTCCTCCTCTGAAGCAGCTGGTGTCTGAAATTGTTTTCAAAGAACCTTCTACTCACCCCCGTGCTGAATGAACCTACGGAAAAACCTTGCACAAACCTAATTTGAAATGAAATAACTCCCATTTTGGAGTGAACTGTGTGATGAAGATGTAGTTATAAAATAAATAATGCTTCAGCTCTAACTTTCAATTTTGTCCTTATTAAGTTGCTCAACCAGGTGTTGAAGCCAATAGAATTTGCTTTTCCTCTGCTGGAAAGCTATTTTGAGTGCAGCGTGACTGAAGAATAGCCACTTATTAGCTGCTCGGCAGTGCTCTCGGTTTTGCTGCTAGAATCCCCCACAACTGCTCCAACAACGCTTTTGCCAATACTCATCCGGCTCAATCAGCAGCTCTAACAGTGGAGTATGAAATCCTGCAGTGGTTGTGAAGGTGGTGAGCTGCCTGCTGTTTAACAACGCTGCTCCATGGTGCAGTGTTGGGAGGGAGGCAGCGCTGATTTTGATCTTCAGTCTGTATTTAATTGTTTCTCTCTTCAATTTATTCTCTTCTAGTCTCAGTGCAGGATCCATCCTGACTGAAATTCCTGGGTAGTGTTGTATGCTGCTACAGAGTTGCCATGTTTCATGCTGGAGCTATCTTTCCTCCATGATGGGTGATGTAATTCTTCTGCATCCCAACTGGACTGTGAGGATTAATTAAAGTTTGCAATGCACTGTGAGTACCTTGTATGCCATTGAAGTGGAAATTATTGTTTGTTACAGCCAGTCTGAACACCATCTGGAATTTCCATGTTCCTGTTTCAGCTCAGTTGTACATTACCAAGCTTGATCTGGCACCATGAACAAAAGATTAGCGTTGCAGTCTCTTGTTTGGTGTTTGGTGCTGTGTCCAGCCCCTGTGTAAGTCTGCATACATCCCAACAAGCTGTGCTCAGCACACCAGGACTCCAAGAGCCTTTCTACAGCTGTAAGCCTCAGACATCCCTTTCCTTTTTCTGCACTTGCACTCTGGTACCAGTTGGACCCACAAAGCAGCAGATCCCATTGGCCTTCTTCATTGTTACTGCCCACAATCAGCTTCAAGTCAGCTTGGCGAGACTGTGTAAAAAACAATGGTGGAATTGGGCTCTGCATTTCACAAAAGGTGTCTTTTTCCGATGCAACAGTATTGTCCCTTTGTGTGGCATCTAAAGTCCTATGGGGACGTGGCAAAAAAGGGCTGATACTGCCTGAGATCCAAGCCAGTAGTGGAAGTGATGCAGAGCCATCCCACAAAACTCTTGTATGTTCATAATACCCACAAAACTTAACCCAAAACCTGTTTTGCCAGTTCACTGTGAGATCCTCTGCAGGGCCAGGTGAATATCTCTGAAACAGACAAATCCCAACTGTGATTTACTGCTCTGCTTTTATGATTTACTACTCTGTCTCTAGACCAGCTTTTGCACAGCTAAGAGTACATTTTAAAACTCCATTGTGACCTCACCGTTTTTGTAAGCCACAATAAGCCAATGGGGTTAAAATGACCGTGGAAACTCCCCCAGTATCAAGAGAGATACTCAAAATGGCATAAAATGTAAACACCCAACTCACTTGTAAGCTTCCCCTGGGGAAGAGAAGAAGTAACAAAGAGTTTGAAGTTTACTTCCTAACTGAAGGATTCCAATAGGTACTTTACCTAAAAAACTGGGAGGCCTGACCTTCCTAAGAGTGCACTATTTTCACAGAGGTACAAACGCAGTTCTCTCACCACACTAATTACTGCCATTTACATGTTTAAAGTGCCATCTGACAGGTTTCAGTTTTATAGTCAGACCCCAATGCTGAGTTCTAAATAAACTCCTAATGAAAGTCAGACATTATCCACCTGAGGTTTGTGTTCCCTCACTTTCCCCATAGCATCAGACTCTCCTCAGCCGTTGAAGTGTCCCTTCTGGGTCTCTGAACAAGCACAAAATTAATTTGGCAGGAATTCTGCTACAACTCTTCCTCAGTGAGGGCAGCATCATGTGCATTACTCTCCTTCTCTGCCACCTTGAGACACTGGTTTCTGATTTTATGAAGAAAAGCTTAGGTGCTATTTACACTTTCACATTCTGGAGCCAGCCTAGGGAGAAATGTCTATCTGATAATTTTCAAGCAACCCCACTATGTGGATGTGTATTTGTTTGTCTCTACACATCTACAACCAGCTGTCTGGTTTTAATCAATTTTTACCTAATGTCTTCGGAGATATTAAGCTCTTAAAAATTCATAAAAAGAGGCAAATGGTTCTATCACAAATCTGAGGGGTAGATGAAGAACTGGGAACAACAGAGAAGAGACTGGAAACGAGGATGAAAGAATGATACGGGAGAAGCTGATGTCTAAATGTTTATTACAAGATAAACGCAATTTATTGTCGTTACAGCTTCTCTGATTACCTTCCAACCTTTTCTTAACGAGGCCCATATGCCGCAGATAAGAGGGTTTTACGGCTTTTGTTCCCCCACCTTTCCCAAGGCTTACACTCCCGCCCCGCGCCCGGCCCCGCCTGTCGTTCCGGAGCCGTGCGCCAGGTGGCGCTGCCGCCACCGCCCAGCCGCCCCCCGGCACCGACACAAGGACCGGGGAGGGGGGGCCTGGTTAACAACAAATCCTAGGAAAAACGTTTGGAATGGCGTGAAGTGGTAAACGAAAGTAAGGTATTAGATTCTATGCGGGTTTCCTGAGAAAAAGAATAAAACAGGAAAATAAAACGTGGAGTTAGAAAGGGGCAGCACCGTCAGGACGGGACAATGCTCGTGTTAGTCACTGCGTATCTCTGTGCGGGGAAACCAAATCTCAAGAATTTCTGACTTAATATTACTATTTTTTTTCTGTTGATATAAGTTCCATAGAGGCAATAATGTCTTCTGTCTGATCTCTTTATTATTTAAATTATTGCAACTAGATGAGGTCTTGGAATAAAATCCAGGGTGAGTAAAACTGTAACTGCTCATGACTCACCCAATACTAATTTCATAGCTCGTGTGGTTATAGGTGTAAGAATACCAACGAAGCTTGTTAACACCCTTTTCCCTCCATCCTGCCCTCATGATGTCAAGACTGTAATGTCGTAATAATGTCAAGACTTTCTCCCTGCAGAGGAAGACTTTGGGGTGACGGTTGATGACAAACTGCACATGAGCCAGCAGTGTGGGCAAAGCCAACCGTGTCCTGGGCCGCACCAAAAGGAGTGTGGCCAGCAGGGCGAGGGAATTGATTCTCACCCTCTACTCCACCCTCGTGAGACCCCACCTGGAGTAGTGCACACACCTCTGGTGTCCCCAGCATAAGAACAACATGGAACTGTTGGAGCAAGTCCAGAGAAGGGTCATGAAATTGATAAGGGGACTGAAGCACCCTCCCTACAAAGACAGGACGAGAAAGTGGGTGCTGTTCAGCCTAGGGAAGAGAATGCTGTGAGGAGACCCAACAGCAACGTTCTGGTATCTGAAGGGGGCCTACGGGGAAGCTGGAGAGGTACTCCTTGTATGGAGGTGTAGTGACAGGACAAGGAGTAATGGGTACAAATTGAAAGAGTGCAAATTTAGCTTAGATACCAGGAAGCAATTCTTTACTGTAGGAATGGTGAGGCACTGGAACAGGTTGCCCAGAGAAGCTGTGGGTGCCCCGGCAGTGTTCGAAGCCAGGCTGGATGGAGCTCTGAACAACCTGGCCTAGGGGAGGTGTCCCTGCCACGCCACGGGGGTTGGAACCGGGTGATCTTTTAGGCTCATTTCAACCCCGCAACATTCGATGATTCCATGAAGTAAAAAAGATGAGGTTGTTCCCACTGCAAGAAGATGTTAGTGGAGGAAAAGAGGAGGAGGAAAGTGGAGGGAAAAAAAAGCTGGTGCTATATTTGGAGCGTTCCTAATTGCACTGTTCTATTTCCAGCTGCCGAAATCCGCGCTAGAATTTTAATTAAGGGCTAAAATTGTGCAGCAGATCCTGACAACAGGAAACAGCCCTAACAACGGGAAACAGTTATGTTATTTAAATAGGCTTTGAAATAATCAGATTTTATCTCCCGAAGCAGCACTCGGATGAATATTAAAGCTGCTTTTGTTCTCCGGGAAAAGGCTGCGCTTGCTCAGCAAGCTTTGGGAAGCCACTGGGGCCAGGCCAGGCAGTGAGTCGTTCCCTTTCCCACAGGGCCCCCACGGCTGGCGGAGGGGGCCGAGGAGCGCCCCGCGGGCCCCGCACACGCCCCTGCCCGCGGGGCGGCCCGGCCGTGGGCCACCGCCGCCCC
>VZTG01008005.1:472379-508493 GCA_013397845.1 Melanocharis versteri
AGGAGGAGGAGGAGGAAGGGTCTCGGCCGCGGCCCCGGCCCCGGCGAGGCGCCATGGCGACCACCGTCACCACCCAGCGGGGCCCGGTGAGTGTTGCGGGCGCGGCGCCGCCGCGGGGCCCGCTCAGGGCTATGTCCTGTTACCGCTCGCCGCGCTGGGCGGGCGAGGCCCGGCTTGGAGACCCCGATGGGCCCGCCCGGCCTCTGCCAGCGACGCCGTGGCAGGGAGACTCCGTGTCTCCCACCCTGCCCCAGCTCCGGCCGCGCCGGAGGGGGGAGAGGAAGAGCCCTCTCATCTGCAGGCTGGCGGGGTGCGGGGGAGGGAAGTCTGCCTCGTCTCCCGGTTCCCCGCCTGCGGAGAGGCTTTGGGAAAGGGGAGGGGAAAGTCCCTGCTAACTGCGCGGAGTCCTTTAGGCGGCTTTTCTGCCCGTTCTTTGTCCAGAGGCATTTCCAAGGAGGGAACGGCTTACCCTGAACCGGAGCTAAAGCGCTTTCCCTGGGAAGCAGGGCGCAGCTCCCTGTGCTGGCGGCTCGGCGGGGCACGGTCGGGCCGCTGTCCCTGGAGCTGCCGCCGGAAAGCTGGAACGGCGCATCCAGTGTAGGATGTAGGCGTGCGTGCTGGACGGGAGCTGAGCTGTCGGAAAACCAATTTACCAGCCTTCTGGGAGGTGGTGCTGACAGTTTATTGGGAATATGTTATTGTCTGGTTTTGCCCAGGGATAATCATGCCTCACACCGGGATGTGCCGCATGTGCGGTGTTACAACATCAGGTTTCGACAGATGTGCTGTTCCTGTCTGTTCCTCCTGTCTGAAAGGATCTGGTAGTCATTGACAATATGATATTGCTTATGGTGAAATGAGGATTTTGTAAAAAAACAATAAATTTACACTGTTGTGTTTTATTAAGTAGAAACAGCTACTCTTTTTTTTTATCTATGCAGTCTTGCAGAAAGAACAGCGAGGTGAATTACTGCTAATCTTGAAAAACTGCAGTGCTGTCAGTTGTTATCTTATGACAGTAACATGACAGAGTCATCAAGTTTATTCCTTAAAGTGCCTAATTTGTCTTATTTATCATAGCTGCCTAGTCTTTCTTAAATGTTTTAAAGAAGCTGCATCTCAGCCTTAGAATGTTACTCTTCTAGATGTCTTGTTCTAGAATTTCCCAGGTACTCCTGTATAATCTGTTGGCAATCTTCTGTTTCATAAACTTGATTGAAGTCTGACAGGTGGAAAGGCATATGATGATTTGTTTCACGTAACTTTGGCTTTCTGGGCTTCAGGTTTTGCATATTTTTTAATGTGTTCCTAACGTTGTACATGCTTTTCTTCCTTGCCCACTTTAGAGATTTGAATGTTTTCAAATGAATGAATAAATTATGCAATATTAAGCTGCCTTTCACAGCTGGGAGTGTTGATATGGTACATGCCAGCCTTTCTTAATTCTCTTCAGAGAGAAAGATAAAATTCTACTTGTTTCTGTATATGCAACTGCATTACAAATGAATAACCACTAAATGGTGCTAAAGGATTGGTAACCATTTTTTCTTTACTGCTGGAGAGAACAGTTCAGTCTTTCTGTTTGAGCAAGCAAGAAAATATTCAAGGTTGTTTCATGTGGGTAAGAAAATAAAGTGGGCTGTTGCCAGTCTTATTCTTACACCTGCACTTCGGAGTTTGTGATGCTGCTTACTTGGTGTGTAATTAAAAGTCCTGATTGCTGTTTAGTTTTTCAGGTGAAACAGAATTCGTACTGTCTGTTACTGTAAATACTCTGCTAGAATATGGATGTGTCTGTCTCTTTTCAGGATGTTACGGAATTAGCATGTTTTCACATTTTGTAATCTTTTGTGAACAAAACAACTTTTTAAAGCTGAACTATAGCTGAATATGTAAGGGCTGCTAAGTGATACCTTTTACAAGTGAGAATATTAATAAACAGTTTGACCAGGCTTTAGATGAAGACTGAGCCACCAGAACTCTGTAGTTGTGATTTTTTAGCTAGCCAGTCATACCCAAAATTACTCTCTGTGGTTGTCCTCTGTGATTATCTACCATGCTGGCAAATACGTCAGGTTCTTCAAAATTAGATCAAGTACCAACCTAGGACTGCATTGATTTCTGCTCCTAATTTCCCTAATAATCACTGAGTAATATGATGAGTAGTGACTCTGGTGAGGTTTTTGTTGAGACTCTCCAAAATTTTTTACGGGCCCTTGTCAAAAGTCCCTTTCCAGCTTTCTTGTAGGTGCCTTCAGGGATTGGAAGATGCTCTGTGGTCTCCCCAGAGCCCTTACTTCTCCAGGCACAGACACAAATATCATATGGATACTCATTCTGTCTTTAATTTTAACTCATGTTTGTATACCATAGTTCCTGCCATACTTTGCAGGTATTTTTTACCCTGTCCTTTTTTCGTGTGAAATCTGCCCCATTTCAGTTTAATGATTGAGATCTCCTTTCTCTGTGTGTTGCATCTCAGAAGAGAACCTGGGTCTGTTTTCTCAATGACTTCCTTGCAGGTACCAGAAAGTTGCTACAAGGTGCATTCTAACTTTCTTCTGTTCTAAACGAGTCCTAAGCCTGGCCTCACAAGTGCTCTGGCCCTTTTCATGGGCATTCTTGGTGGATCTTTGCTGGGCTCCCTGAAGTTCGTAATTTTTCATGTGCTGCTGTCGCAGTGTTCCAGGTGTGGTCCAGCAATTGTTTCCTTTCCTCAGCCCACTGGCTGGGTTCTTGTTGATCCAGTGCAGTTTTTCTGTTAGGATTAATTGCTGCAAGAGTCCTCTGCTCATCCGTGTTTTGCTTGCTCTCCACCTGTGTAGAGGTACAGGCAGTCCTGCCAGTTGTTCTCCAGTTTGTACTGATGCCAGGGATTTTTCTGGCCAAAGTACAGGTTGAGTTTCATGAGATTCCTGCCAGTGAATTCTTCCATCACTCTAGTTGGTCCTGTCCTCAAATATACCAGTCATTTCTCCCATGATTTAATGTCATCTTCAAAACTGATAAGGGTACCTTTTGTCTTCACCTTTTGTTACGGAGGAAAAATATTAGACACGTAAGTTAGTTTCAGTACAGACTTCTGAACAGCTTCACTTTTAACCAACCTCCAGTGCTGTTAACCACTGAACTTCAGCTTCTGAGCTCAGGGCCTCAGCCAGCTTTTCATCCACGCAGTAGTCCACCCATTCAGATTGTAATGGTCCAGCTTTGATACCTTCTGCACTTTTCTTAGTCATATATTCTTGGATTGGGAAAGGCAGATGGCTCATCAGCTTTTTATTCTTTTAAAGCCTTGGTAGGGGCTGTCTATTCCTAGTCCCTGTTTGTTTTTTTTTTTCTTTGTGTATCAAGGAATGTCTTCCAGAAGCACTTACTCCATGAATTTGTTAGTGAAAGGTGAAGCTGACCTGCCTGTGATTCCTCAGGTAATTCTTCTTGCCCTTTGGAATGCTGGGTATGAGATTTGTCTTCCTCCAGTTATAGGGGAGCTCCTCTAATCTCCGTGACCTTTCAAAGATGTTAGAGAGCAGCCTTGAACAAATATCAGCTCTTTCAGGACCTCTGGATGCTTCCTATCTGGTAAAAAATTTTTCTTCAGTGTGCAAAGCATAGAATAATAGTTCAAAATTCTGTCATTCACTTTTTCTTTCTTAAAAACAGTAAAACGATTTAAAGGAGAATGGTTAGAACTTTTTTGAGTAGTTAGGTGTTTAAAGCTCTTTGATGTTTTGGAGAAGTTTCATGTTAGACTTCCTTGGTAATTGCTAGTGTGGAAACCTTAATTATGGTTCCCTGAGTGTATTGTGTCTGGGCAAATGTTTCTGTAACTCCAGGCATTTGTGGCTGTGTTTGCCTCTGTGTCCCTTTCCCTCCCTTACACAGGTGCCAGTACTTGCAGAATCAGTGAGTTGAGGGTCCTGACAACTTCCCTCCCATTCCCTTTACCTCCAACCTTTGTTTCACTTTCTTCTGATCAGCCCTTTGCACTGACCCACTTTACAACCCTCTGGCACCATTTCATGTTGCATAAGAAACAGGAAAGTGAGACTGAGACGGCCCCGTCCTCAGTTACGTCAGATAGCTGTAGAACATGACACCACGTTCAGTTTGAAGAAGTTGAGATGCAGTTTTTATACCTGCAGCATTCTACTTAGAAAATCTACAAGGCTACCTCTTAGGTGGTGGTAGCAAATGGGAGGGGCAATATTATTCAATTTCTAGAAAATCCATATTTTTGATGTGCAATGCTGTCATGTACTTCCTACTATACTTCCTATAGTGTTAGGAAGTGATTATAAGGCAGGCTTATTTTTAATTTGTCTACTGAATTGTAGTCCCATCTCTGTCCTGTTGCTAAATGGAATTCATTTTTTGTTCTGCAACTAGTGACAGAGCACGCTTGAATTTCACATTCTTTCTGAAGTGCTGTTATAGTAGAGGGAAGTCTGTTTTTTTCAAAGTGGTTGTGGAGTAGGATCGGTGACACAAGCTTGTCATGTATGTTCTCCTTGCTTTTAAAATAAAAACTGTGGTTGAATTCTGGCTATGTAACTTTGTGCTTTTAATTCAGGTTGAGAGGTGGCAATTATGTGCCTGCTTTTAAATGCTTTGAGGAAGATGTAAATTGACCTGTTTTCTTTACAGGTAAAAAGATTGCATGATACTGATTTGTCTCCATCAATATGGAATCAGCTGATAATTAGCGTAAGAACATACTGAGTAAGGTATTTCCTTCAATAAGCACTTCTCCTAGATATTTTACAGGCTATACCACCAGGACTCAGCAGCCAAATCTTAGTCAGAACTGAACATACAAGATAAGTGTGTTCATCTCCTGTTCCCCACTCTTCCCTTTTGGAGGGGTTTACCACTCAGATCTTTTGAAAACTCAGTTAACACTAGATGGTTTTAGTTTCTGTGTATGTATGTCAGCTCTGCAGTTCTAGGATAAGAGTGTGGCTTTTTGTGAATTGACTTTTTCCCCTTTGGACTTCAGTACAGAGACTAGGTTGTTTATTTTCTTTTGGAGCAGATATTGGCTGCCTTTTATGAAATAAAATTTAAAAAGCAAAAGCTATTATTAGGCTTCTGTTGTGAATGACTTAAGCTTTCCAATATCCATGTGAAGGTGGTGGAGACAAAAGAAGCTATCCTGTTTTCTGGGAGTTTGACAGAGGGAGTTTGCATAGTATGGAAATGGGATTTCAGGGGTGTAGCCATCACTTCTGACTATGGGAAATGTTTGTGATATCTATTCCTAGAGATGCTAATAATAGCAGATTTGAGAATTCCTGGAGGACCAGGGTTGGAGTGGGACCTCCTGTGTTGTAAATGCCATTTCCTTGCTGATTCTGGGGCCATTTCAAATCTTGCCTAAATGGATTATGTTTTATTTTAAGATGATATGTATTCCAGTGAGAAGGCTGTTACAACACCATGTCTCATTACTAACCAAACTTAAATCAGCTTTCTTTTATTATTAACTTCTAGCTTAGTTTTCTGCCTCTCTGCCCCTATTTTTTCTTCCCACTTCTTAAAACTTCAGCTGCTTAGGTTTTTAGTTGTAAAATTTTAAGGTGTTTGTAGGCAAAACTGATTCTTTTTTACTCTGCTTCCCAATAGCCCAGCAGCAGGCATTCAGTGCTTCCTCCTGAACTTTCCAGATAAACTTCCTTTCTGGCATGTGACACCTACTCTTGCCAGGATCCTCAGGCTCTCAGATAATCATACAGAATAGTCATGCATGTGATTTGGCAGGATCCGCAATTTCTGTCTCCAAGATGCAATCTTGACATGCTAATGCTGTCTAATCTTGTAAAGATATGTCCTCAAGGCCTGTTAACTTCTTAAATTATGTTCTGTAGGCATGCATCTGCCAGATACATGATTGAGTAATCTTGCTTGAGATTGCAACATGAGAAGTTGCGTTGTCTTTTGTCTTAAAGAGGTAGACAGTTCTGTATTAAATATGTAAACCACTCTATAGAGAGCAGAAACCAATACAGCCTGATTATAAATTTTCTACGACACTTTTTTTGTTTTTTAAAATTATATTGTAGATGTTTGTTATTTAAAAATGACGATCTCTCTAAATGTATTTGAATTGATAATGTTCACTGAGCATTTAAAACATAGAAACAACCTGAGTTGTGAAATTGACAAGTAATGGGTAGAAACTTCTGCTTTATACTGTAAAGCTAACAGAAAATCCCTGGGGAGTGCTGATTCATATTGGCTCATCTGACAGAAGTTCTCTACTACTTTTTGTCCTGGCGCATTCTCATGATAGACCAGATTTTTAATTCCCACATTGTTGTTTTGAATGTGGTGGAATTTTGTCACCAAGGTTAGTTGGCTGGCTGTGTTTAACACTGGAAAAGCATTAGGGCATCTTTATTGTGTTGCAGGATTTGATCCATAGGAAATCCTGTTTTACAGTCTGTCTTGAAGGTGACTGTATAAGTGACCTTTCAGATGAAAGCACTGTGCTGTGTCTTGGCACAGGAACGATTGGACACAGCGTGGGTGATGTAGAAGTGAAAGAACTGGATGCCATCGGATATCGTATATGTATGTGTTGTAGAACTTAGTGGTTCTGACTTCTGTATGGGCTGCTTTAATGTTTAGTTGCAGAGCACCTTTGGCTCTCTGTCCTACTTTTTTTCAGAGGCTTGTGTTGGAAATTAGTATTTCTGAAGAGGAGAGCATTTGCTACATGAGTTGGCAGTTTTGTCATTTAATTAGTTCTTTGTTCATGCTGTCAAAACAAGGCTAAATTCTCCTTAATTTGTTACACTTTGATTTTTATTCATCTCTTTCTCATTATAGAAGTTTAAAGTCTTCTTTTTTTTCCTCTCTTTCTTTTTTAAGGTATTTGTTGGTGAGCTTCCTCAAGATTTTCTTCGCATTACCCCAACCCAGCAGCAACAGCAAATCCAGCTGGATGCCCAGGCAGCTCAGCAGCTACAGTATGGAGGAGCAATGGGTACAGTAGGAAGACTCAGTATTACTGTAGTACAGGTATAAATTACGCCATCTTTGTACAATTGAGTAATTTTAAATAATTAATGCCATTTTTTTAATTGGTTGACACAGAAAAACTTTGTATTGGAATTTGAGTTGCTAAATTGCTTTTAAATGGGGAGTAATTCTTAAAGGTTTTGTAGCTTCATTTTCCTGTACATCAGCATTTTGTCCAGTTTCATGTTTCATTGCTGCCTGGTGCAGCGATTTCCTGTAAACCTTGCTATTGTGGCACGTAATCAAATAAACTCATGGGGTTTTTTGCAGTGAGCGGGTTTCTCTGAAAACTTCTGTTCAGAGGCTTCCTGTAGTTCCTGTACTTAATATTGGAAGACATTAGTAATTTTGAGAATATTACAGGAAATTGCAGTTCCCATATGTATTTTTCCACATCCTTCTCAAAGCTGTTCTCTAGCCAGTTGTCCCAAAGTCTTATTGTCATATATATCATTTTTTCTTTGTTGAACTTTGAGATTCCTGTCTGCACACGTCTCTTAGCCTATCAGGGTCCTTCTGAACGGCAGTAAAACAGACAAGAGATAATCTTCTCTACCTGTCTAGGAATTTATGCAGGAGTGCTATGGAATCTTGGCTGCGTATTGAGACATGGCATTCTGGATAGGAGACTTACCACATTATAGTTAACCTATAGAAGATGAAAATCTGCTTGAAGTATACTGTATTTAAATATGTGTTGACAAAGTATATGGAACAGCATGCCTTAATTCTGTTACTAATAAATGGATGGAAGATCAGAAAAGGTTTCTGAGGAGGTAATTCACTGCTTTTTTTGTCTTGTAGATATATAGGGATGGTGGTGAGTTTGTCTAAGCACAGTTGATTATTGCCCTTCTTTTGGTGAAGGTTTTGATAAACTGTCTAATCCCACAAGTCGAGAGTATAGAGAATGCCTAATTTGGATGCCAGTTTTCTTACTTTTAAGTCCACATATACAAGAAACAGTTTGAGACCTTTCTCGCCAGCTCTAATGCATGAATTGATGAACCAGCACGTTCCCTGAAGGAGAAAAGGGCTTTCCAAGCCTGAGGTGCAGCCTTTGTGATAAATGTTACGCAGTGCACTGCCTCAACTGTTGTGAGTTCTGTAAACATCCTGTAGGTGGGAGATGTCCTGGGGCACCATGGCTTGTCACTTGTCTTACTATAAAAAGAACCATGGGCTGCTTAGTATGGGTCAAAGAAACAGCACATCCAAAAAGCCCAACTTCTGCTTGAGAGCTGTGCAGCAGTACTCAGTGCTGTTCAGGGCTGTCATCACCTTGTTTTGTTCTAGTCTTCTGATGTTACAGCAAAAGTATGTTGGATCTCTTCTGATTCTATACAGCATCTGTTTTTATAGTTATGTTAGGACTTAAGTTGTCCACTGAATTAACTACTGTTAAATGCACATGCTGAAATAAGTGTTTAATGACATTGAAACATATGATCTACTGTTACTGGTTTACCTCAACTGAACTGCTTTTGCAGGTTCTGGTGTTGGATTATGTGATATTCTTGGAGGTACTGATTTCTGTGTTTCATCCTTTAAAAGAACTTAAGTGAAAGAGGACGGTCTACCTATGGCATTACACTTGCGATTGTAGGTTGGAGATCAGATGCCAGGGAAAAACTGAACTTGTTAAAATGTCCTTGAAGTCATGTATCTTGTACTTTGGTATGAAGTAATTTATTTTAGCTAAAGTGAAGATGTGTATTTTCTACAATAAATAGGTTAAAAATGTGTTCCCTTTTCAAGGTCTCCCAGACATTTAATGGTGTTACTGGTTTATATTTTAATCTGAATGCTGTTTTTCTTTATTTTTTTAACTCTTCCTTCTCTGTCACAGAATTAAATCTACTCCTTTGTTCAAAATTTGGTTCTTACTGTGAACTAATAGTAATTAACTTCTCAAGTTAATGTCAGTATTACACACTTCCTGAGTTTCTTTTCTTTTCAGGCCAAACTGGCAAAGAATTATGGAATGACACGCATGGATCCATATTGTCGAATACGGCTGGGATACGCTGTGTATGAAACTCCAACAGCGCATAATGGAGCCAAGAACCCCCGCTGGAACAAAGTTATTCAGTGCACTGTTCCCCCGGGCGTGGACTCCTTTTATCTAGAGATATTTGATGAGGTCAGAACTGCTTATATATTTTTTTCTACCCCTCCCCATCTCCTGTTTGGACTGAGGTTTGGGTGAAATCTTGAAAAAAGGATTGAGTTAGCACAGGCAGTTCCTTAGCTGTGTTCTCTGAGAGATGACAAAAATTTTTCAGAATTCCAAAGGCAGCAATTCACAATTCATGTTACTTTCTTTGGTAGCTGATAAAGGGGCATTAGTAGGCTTGCCTGCAAAGGAAGAGAAGCAAAAGATGTCTGAGTGCTATTTAAACTCCTCTTGGCTATCAAAATGCCCTGCAGCCTTATATCATTCACTGTCCCTTTTAAAAATAACCTGCTGTACAATGCTGTTTTACTTGAAAATTCTTCGGTGCTATTCTAACCTAGGAAGAGCTTGGAAGCTTTCCCAGCGTTGGAATTCCTGAGAATAAAACTGTCAAATACAGACTGTGTGTAGTCTCTAGGATTTATTAGGAGAAACTAAGAGGCTACAGCTGAGGCTAAAGTTGTGGTTTGCCTTTTTTTGCTGCCTCTCTCACTGTGTGTAGTAAAGCATGACAGTGCAGCAGCTGTGTGGTCACTACACAAGTGAGGCTTTTGGATGCTGCTTTGTGGGCTTGGCTGATTGGTTCGAGTGTCTATTTCATTGCTGCAGCAGGGAGACAGATCAGTACTTCTATCTGCTGGAGTTCACAGTCCATCATAGTAAACAGAAGCTGTTTACATTCATGTAATGGCCTCTGATGTGATGTCACGAGATTCACACAGCCTATGATGATGTTAGGATGCTGTATTTCTAGAGTGTTCTGCTTCAGGTTTTCAATTTCTTGCTATTCAAGATCTGCAGTCAATCTATAATCCCACTTAATGTGTCCTTCATCCTCGTTGGAAAGGAGATGGCCAAAATATTTATTGACATTTCAGTAGTTTCAAAGGGAATAAAATTAACAAAGTTTAATAGTATAAAACTGAAGTGTTAGTCAAGGATAATTTTAAGTTTGGGGTTTTTTTCAGGACAATTAATTTGGTAATATTTTTCAAATTATATTTCAGAGAGCCTTTTCAATGGATGACCGCATTGCTTGGACACACATTACAATTCCTGAGTCTCTGAAACAAGGAAACGTGGAGGATGAATGGTATAGCTTGAGTGGAAGGCAAGGTGATGACAAGGAAGGAATGATTAATCTGGTTATGTCGTACACGGTAAGCCGAGTTTGGGGCGGGAAGGGAGAGAAGCTGCTTAAATAGTGGGAGGGAGGTATTTTAGACTGAAGTAGATCTGTTCTACCATACTGGGTGTTTGTGTGTGTGTTGGCATTTAAAATAATTAAATGTAGCTTTGGGAACAGCAGTCAAAAATATTTGTAAAGACAATAAATACTTTGTGGTGAGGTGGCAAGTGGGTGTTTATCTTGTTTTGCAATTACAAAAATTTAGCTTACTCCTGTTGTTGATGAATACATTGAGAGCAGGTGCTGGGTGTGCAGCTGCAGTGAGAGCTGCAGGTTGTGCCCTGGGTGGGGGACATGATGGGAGCCCCAGGAAAGGGACCATGACCTGGTGCTGGCCCTTTGCACCAGAAAGGGCGCAGGGACCTGTGACACCGGACACTGGGACACAGCAGGAGCTGATGAGTCAGCAGGAAGACCCCAGACTGTCTGGGTGCACAGACTGAGGGTGTAAAAGCCCAGAGATTCCTTTGTCATGGGTCTGTCCCTAGAGGCACCAGCTCGAGCTGTTTCTGCATTACTGCACCATGATTAAATTACTTTAAGGATCCAGATGTCTGAGGCTGTGCCGTGGGAAACCCGGGGTTGAGCTGGTAAGGAAACCCTGTCTGACTGTGTGGGTGTGGGGTGTGCAGGGAGCCACGAGGGGCACCCATGGGGTCACTGGAGCCGCCCACTGCCAAGGGGCTTTGGGCTCAGCAGTTACAGACTGGAGTGGGTGCCAGAGAAGCTCCTGGCTGGTCAGACAGGAAAGGTTCCTTAACACTGTGCTACTCTATGTATAAAAAAAAATCCTCAGCTAAATGATCCATTGTCATTTCTAATTTAATAATAATAATTTTTAAAAAGCTTTGTGGAGTCTAACAATAACTTTCCCCCCTAAATCTTTAAAAATTGGCGTCAGTTTAAAAGTGAAATAACACAAACTCTTCTCTGTCTTAAGTGTTTCATGGGTAATTTGAATGCTCTTTCCGATGACATTGTTTTTCACTTCCATTCTGGTTCATTTGCTGCTTCTGGTCACGAGCTGCAGACTTAAACTGGTTGGTTTAGCAGCTCCTGGAGTGTTCTCATCTGTCACCTTTGTTTCAAATAGCTGTTGGATAATGTGTAGCATGTGCAGCCCTGAATGCTTCCTACTGCACTTGTATATCATCAGAAGTTCCAAGCTGCTGTTGAGTGCACAGCTGGGAACAGATGTTCCCTGCTGTTTGAAATTCACATTCTGCCCCAGATCTGAGCAGTTGTCAAATTACCCCAGGGAGAAAAGAGTTTATGATTAACCTTGAAAACTGTCTCCCTGTGAATGTACTGTACATAATATTCAATATTTTCAAGGATCAAACTGAACTGAAATATAACTGGAGTTATTGTGGTAGTAAAAGGGAATGGAGTTAATTTGATGTTTAAAGCATTGGTTTACTTGAAAAATACTTGATTTAAACTAAAATTTGCTTTGAGGAGCAGTGTACTGCTTTTAAAAGTCAAAAAAATAATAAAATTCAGATTTTTTCTAATATTTAATTTATGGTGAGTATGTTGTATATTCATTTCACAAGACAAAGGCATGAAAGCTGATTAAACCTCTGTTTTAAAATAATTCATATTGATAACATTTCATCACTCTGCCGAAGGCTGGTTTGACATGATGTGTTTTTATTGATTCACAGGCAAAATAATTGTCATTTGAAAGATGGTAGTTTAGTTAGTTTGCCAGAGATTTTGTTTAATATGGATTAGCACTCAGCATAGTCATATTGTACTATTGAACATGGATTTGCAATGTAATGGCTTGTTCGCAAACACTTTTAATTCCTGGCATTTTTTTTCTATTTCCTGAGTTGTTCTAATCAGTTCTAATTTGTGCTTTTTTTGTCAAGTCTTTGCCAGCTGCCATGATGATGCAGCCCCAGCCAGTGGTCCTGATGCCCACCGTGTATCAGCAAGGAGTTGGATATGTGCCTATAGCAGGTATGTTTTCTCTCTTCGAAGACTATGAAGCTTCCAGATGAAGGGTGTTGCAGAAATAAATACCAAATTACTCCTGTTTTTTCAGAATGTAAAGGAAGCTATAAACGATTTTTCCTCAACCACTTCTCCCATGACATATTTTTATGAGAAGAGGGAACAAATTAAGTACAGGTCTGCCTTCAGTCTTGTACCCTGTTTAGTGGAGCTACATGAGTTTGATTAAATGGGTTAAAATGTCTGTCAAGTTGTGAAGGCTTCTCTTTTTGAGTATTTATTTTAGACTTCGATCAGGTCACTGAATAGCTATCTAGCAGGCTGCACTCTTAATGTGTGCTTACTTAAATGGTGGCAAGCCATGTGTGAAGCTGTTTGCACTTGAGAAAGTGCCCCAAATGGATTGTGCTGTCAGAACTGCAGCTTCTGTAGCCCGTAATGGGATTAATTTTTCCGTGGTCTTTGAAGATGCTTTGTTGGAAAGAAACTCGCTACACTGCATATGAAGTATTTACAGCTTAGTGAATGAAAAATGTTAGAGACTCTGAAATAGCTCTTTTTTATATATTTACATGTCTACAGCAGGTATTGTCAGTGCTTTTGGTTGTTTCAAAGAGAGTTTTGGACTTGTAGAGGAAGATGTGTTAACATAGGTTTTGTAGTTTTTCTGTCAAAGATGAAAAAATTTAAAGTATGTAAATAAGCTTGAATTTGTCCTGCTTAGGGAACTGATAAGTCAGGTTCAGTTGAGTCTGTGTTCCATTTACAGCTCTTAAAACCCCCAGTTTGTTGTATGGATATTTATTCAGTAGTATGTGTACTTCTTAGGGAAAGTAAGAGATAAATTCACGTATTTCTTAACTTCTTTGCGTGCAGCATATGAATGAATGATAGAGTGTGTGGGACATAATTGCAGTGCTAAGGGATGACACAACAGATACATATATTTTATTTTCCTTTTGTAAGACTAGGAGATGATTGAATTTCAAATGACTAGGGGATGATTGAATTTAAAATTCCATTCACTGTAAAAACAAACCTCTTCAACAGAAGACTGGATTTGTAAGTTAGGAATCATACCTCCTGTTTCATTTTTACAGAGTTAAGTTAGAGCAAAATATGGAAAAGTTGGGCTGCATGCTTTATTCCCTGATGAAAACATGCAGTTTGCTTCATTTAAAGTGCGTTTTTTATCTCTGTAGCTTAATTGTCAGGTTTTAAGCCTTGCCAGTGAAGTGCTTTGAAATGAAGTGTACGTTCCGAAGGGCGATTCTGTTGTGGTAACCAGACCTTCTGTAGTGAACTTCAAACACAGTCATCTTGTGTATAGTTAAGAGATCTGATAGAACGTGCTAGCAAATTTCTTGAGTAGATCAAAATGAGAATATTCATATTACAAAATGTCTGTGCCAGAGTATAAACAGAAGAATTGAAGCAGAGAGTAGTTTCATGTATAATTGAAACTAGACATAGAACTGAACAGATAATGCTGATAGAAGACCTTCAAACTTGCTATTCAAGTACTAGCTCTTCAAATCACGATGTTCTTTATCTTGAGAATATTTTCTATTTGGACAAGTGAAGAAATAACTAATAATTTGCAAGTGATAGTAATGTCTGACATTTTAGCATCTAAGAATTTGGGGTCTGTATGGTGGAGCATTGCCCTTCTACCAAGATCCAGTATGTTTGTTTTATTTGCTGCTATAATACTCTCCTGTATTAAAAATTCTTCCTGCATCTGTGACTTGTATTTTTAAAGCATTGCAAAGTACCACTCCTGGATTTGAACTCTTCTTTTGTTCTGCAAAAGCTTGAGTGTACTTCCTTGACTTCATAAATGCCAAACTTTTTGCAAGCCACTTTTGACCTACATTTGGTATTTTTTATTCTTTTTAAGTATTACTGTGCTTTGTGTTTGCTGTTCTAGAATTTCTGTGGACATCATCAAAATTTCCCAAAGCACTGTGAGTTCTAAAGCTTTGACTTACTCACTAATCAATGACCCACTCATAATAATTAGATGGATGTTTAGGTTTGGAGTTGGAAAGTGACTTGGCTGCAGAATACTTTTACTGTTCCATACATTTAATGACTTAATAAAAGTAATTTCAAATTATAAAAGGAAATAGTAGTGCATCTTGGAAGACATCTTGGAGTTTTTTGAAATATTTTCTGTATACTGAACTAGATGCTCCTTTTGGATTCTTTCCAGAAGCTCTTTCAGAAAGGTGTCTGCAAGATGCTGGCCTTTCCTGCACAACTGACCTGTTTGTGTCTTCTGAGCCCACTCTGTTTGCACATTTCCTTTGTAACACTGTACAGTGTTTGCTCTCTTCTTTTTGAGACTGCTTCAAGAGGGCTAATGGACATCAGTATGCTCTGCTTTGCATATTTTTAGTTCAGGTTTTTCACCTGTTCAGCTAAATTAATGTCAGTAAACAAGTTCTGCTTTTCCTTCTGAAGAGTGGAAGAGAATCATTGAATAGCTTATTATATTTGAAATGGAGGGGATTCTGCTGTAGGAGACTGTCAGAATCAAAGCCTTATCTATGATGGAAATAAAGTGGGTGGACTAAAATGCTTATCCAGACAGTTTAAGTTATTTGTTAACTGTCCAAAATAACTGTGCTTTAAAGAGAAAGGGTTAAGTCCAGTTTAGGTGTGTCACAAAGTCCGAACTGTTTTTCTGTAACAGAAAACTTTTGTTCAAAATTAACTTTCTAATTAACTAGCCTTCTAATTAATGCTGAAGCAGCTAATTACTCTCACGCTCTGTCATGCAAGCTGAGGTAGACAGTAGACGCAAGCAAGTAGTCACTGTGGTAAGCAGATGAGCACAAGTAATGCTCATTTCCTCGCATTTGGTGATAGATGGAGCTGTGTTAAGAACAGAAGTGGCCATAGAATATTCTTGCACCATGGTAATTAATCACAAACTTTTTAAAATTGAAAGCCTCCAAGAACAGCACTAGTTGCTACAAGCTATAGCTGCCGTAGCTGATATATCTGTGAATTGGGTATGCAAAAATTAGAACTTGTGAACTCTGTTGTTCTTCTAGAAGTTGAGTTTATCTACCACCACTTCCTGTTTCTTTTCTAAAGATTACCTGATTTAAACTGTAAGATGTTGTAATACACTGGTGCTTGCAGTATCTTCTTGTAGTGAACAGTACCAGAGACAGTGAGCTAAAAAACATTAGTTCAAAAAGCAAGCTGTGTTTCTTATAAGCTAAATATTCATGGGATAAATAGTAATCTTGTTTTTACTTATTTTATAAGCTCCCATGTTAAAAGTATGTTAAAAACTTGTGTGTTTCAGGGTCCTGTCAGAGTTGAGAATATCACTTTTCATTGAGGCAATGTTGTGTGTATATGTGCATTGTTCCTTTAGGTGTCCTTATTGAGAATCATGGGTTAGCTTGTGATATTACTGGTATTTGTTCAGAAAACCATGGATTTATGTTGTCCTTTGTGGCCTATAAAATATAATCCTTGCTGCAAACACCTGGTGGCTTACTTATTTTTGGCAACATTTCCTTTGATTGTTACTTCTGCGTAAACAGCACATTTAGGAAACTTGTTCGGGGTGCTGAAGCAAATTAGTTGGGATCCTAGCAGCATTTAGTTTTTTAATATTAGGTAGTTTAGGTTTTGCCCAACTGCCTCAGTTTATCCAACTTTCACCTTTGGAAGGTAAATAATTAATATCCTTTTAAAAATAGATTAATATTTCTTTCCCATGTCTTATTCCTTTCCCCTTGTCCCTTCATTTTCACCTGTCTTTAGGGCTTGAGTACTTTGCTCTGGGTAAGTTTCCAAGCTCTTTTCTCACTCCCATCCCCATTGACTCAAGAGTCTTTGCATGAACTCACCTAAACAGCTTTATTTGTTACAGCAGACTGTATCACAAGGTATTGCCACGTGGTTGTCACAGTAGAACAATTTAATGCATCTTCTGGAAATTATTAAAGCCTCTCTAAGCTGTTGGAAAGTCTTTAAAGGCATCTGCTCAGCTTCAAGCTATACTGGTTAAACTGATTGCTGATAACGGTGTTGATGGATACAGTGTGATGTTACGATGTTCTTCTGAAGCTGTTGTACGTCAGTGGGCTATACTAGGTGACAGTATTCATTTTCTAGAAGAGAAACATAATTCTTGCAGTTGTTCTGCCTACTGCAAGATTAGTGGAGGAACAGGTAATGTCACAACTTTTGGTAAACTTGAAAGCAAAAAGCTCAGTTTTGCAATGACACTGAGAAGACAGCTTGCCAATTGCCTTAATCTTAATTTCCTTAATTAATCTTCAAATAAGCTTTATTTTTAAAAGGTATAACAATTTTTTCATCAGTGCATATTTTTGATGTGCTCCTGTTTTAGATCCATGTGAAGTGAAGTACATGACTAGAACTCTAAAGGCAAATCATGTTACAGGAAATCAATTTTCTTTCATTTTAGGCTTCCTTTACTGTGACACCTTTGATTTTGAATTGTGCGAAGATGCTGTGACATTGCTGTCTTTGATAAAAGCACTGGTCTTGAAATGCATTCAGAAAATTCTGGAATGACTTCTTGTGAGATATGATGTCACTCCTTGATGCCCTGATTTTCAGAAAGATGCTGTAGATAAAACTGTTGTGGTTGTCACAACGTATTTGGTTTATTCAGAGCAATGGAATTTCAGCATTTTTCTGTTGTTCCATACACTTAATTTTTCTAGTAGTTTGCAAAGAAACAACATTTTTAAAAATGAGATGGCATGCATATTTTAGTACTGAGTTTTTTTCCTGAAGCAAATATCATTAACACCTATTGTGTTTTTCAGAAAAGGGTTACTAATTCCTTCATTTAAATGAAAGAATTCGTGCTGAGAAGGTTCCTGAGTTTACTCTGAAAGAGTCTGTGCATGGGACAGAATGATAATGAGTTAAGAAATTAAATGTAGGGCACTTGACTGAAAAAGAAAATAAAATTGCAAGTGTGTAATGCCTTGTATACAGTTGGAAAAGTTTACCCTGTTAATTCTGCTTTGATGCTTTCATTGCTGCTTGTAGCAATTGACTTGCTATTGTTTCATGTATTGGAATGTCACTGCTTATGCCAGCATGTTTGCCATTGCCATTTCACTGAATTGGAAAACAGTGCTCCATTCTTCTGATTTATAACATGTACTTAATATCTGAGAGTAACACAGGAGTCCACAATTCCATTGATAGTGGATTCTTACATTGTTTAGTTCCAGTTTTCACCTGTCAGTGATACGAGATTTTTAAACTTAAAGCAGCTTTTTACTGAACATTGATAATTTGGAAACTTATTATAACTTTCTCTAATGGCTGCATATGTATATCTCTTTGCTAAATTTCAGTGCATAATTCTTCAAGTTTATGCTTAAGTCTTACTTACTATTTTGTAAATCAGAAATTATGGATGCTTTTAGCCTGAGTGCGGAAAAACCCAAAGTACTCTTAAATTGGTAATTGTATAGCTTGAATGTTGAGTTTCATGAAAAGTAAGCATTTATCATGGAGGTATTTATTAAAAATCTGTGATACTAAGTCCATTTGTATGCACTTTAGTTGTAGACAGCATAAGCTAGAACTATAAGATCTGAGAAAATGGGTTTTGAAAATCCTTGGTGAGAAACAATACAGTCAAGAAATTTCTTGTGTCTTAAATTGATTCTTTATATTGGAAATGCTTTTTGAGTACTCCCTGTGCAGATGTCTGGCTTCATAATTACCTATTTTTGATGAAAGCAGCAAGGAAAACAAGTGTTCTAGTCTTGATTTTATTTTAGCACTGATAAGACACTGAAACAGTATTGGTAAGCTGTAGGATGCTGTGGTACTTGAGAAAAGAGCCTCATGTTTAATTTGGATTAATACTTTAAACTGACCTCCTGTATGGACAGTTCATGCACTGTTTAGGCTGATTGTTGGATAATCTTAGGGTGTTGATGACTTAGTAAAAAATACTGGGAAGTTTATTTTAGAAGTAAAACATAACTTCTGTTGCTCGGTTCTTTCAGGTACTTTGCAGCTTCATTTTTTGAGGCTGCGCATCTTCTTATGCACCTTTTAAATGCCTACATTGTTCGTAGGTAGTGTGAGGAATGAGTTGAGGCTTGTTGAAGCTCTAGAAGAGGCAGTGCAAAATGTTGTTGGATTATTGGGTGAAGTGTATTTGCGGTGTTGGTGAGGACTGCACAGTGGTTTGCCTCCAGGGTGCACACATGGTCTGATTGGCCATGTGTTCAAACACATAGTGCCGGACAGAATTCCTGGGACCATGGTCCAAAGGCCATAAAAAGCTGTAATGCCAAGGTTTAGGGTGTTGCAGAAAAGGTGACAGATACCCGTGGTAGACCTGTGACCCAGATGGCTGGGCAGAAATACGGTTTTAGTGTGCAGGTAACAAATTTATGAGCTTATGACTCAGTATGAACCTTTTTGGAGTAGACGCAGCCTGTGTGTTAGACTTAAAGCTTCTAGGTTCCTTTTTTTTTCTTCTAATAAAACTTAAGATGATTAAAAGGAGAATTTTAAAATCAAAATTGGAGAACATAGATAAATATGTAGGTGTTTACAGATCAGTAATGAATCCCATCAGACAGGATAGGAGTCCCAGTTAAGGAAAGAAATAGAAAAGAGTACATCAGGTAAAATCCTGGGTGCAATGCATGCAGTCAAACTGTATTCACTTATAGTACCTTGTCAGCCGTTGATGTTAAGCTCATCCAACCTTGAATGTGAGTTATAATATAGCATTTTAATGATGACAGAAAAAACAAGTCACTGGGATGCTAAAGCATTTGTACAAGTTATAAAGTGAGTATAGACGTTTCTGACTAAATAGTTAGAGTGAAGAAAATCTTGAAGAGACAAGGTAAGTATTGAAACAGCTCTTTGCTCTTCTATTAGATGTTATGTCTGAATAGAAGTAGTATAATATAATTGCAATATATTCAATCACATGAGTACTTCAGTCATTATGCTAAGAGAGATGAGGCTGCAGAGAGGCACTCTTAAAAATTATGTTGGTTATACATATGTTTTGTTGTTACAATTTTTCAGCAGTTAGTCAATTCAGTAGAAGAGAAGCAGCTTCTGATCTACTCCTGAGTAATATATGCAAGCTGATTCTCAAAAAGAGTCTTATTTTGAAGATGTATAGCGGTGATGATGCAAAGAGTTTATCCTTCATTTAATTTACAGAGAAATAATTAGGGTCATAGCTAGAAAGCAAACAGGTGAACTAAAAATTGTGTAAAAGAAGTTAGACATTCAAAGAAAATGTGTGCCAAATTACAAAAACCCAAAACCAACACTCAGAGAATGCTGGGAAGTGTGAAGTAAAACAGTAAAGTAGGTTTCTGTCAAAAATTGGTAGATCTCCCATATATGGGGATGTGAAAGTGTTAAATTATATGTTAAATCTAAACTGGTTGTGAGGTTGAGTAACAAGGCTTTTGAAGATCAAATGTGTAAAAAGTTGAGAATTATTTATTTTAAAGAAGCAGAAAACCTAGAATCATGTATGTAATTAAATAATGATAAAGATGTAAGTGTGTAAGGTAGTTCAGGAAAACCTAGCTGGAACATAAGACTGTAACAGGTGAAGGAAGTCTTGCTTTCAGAGGATTGGAGGATAGCAAAGTGAAGTTTCTATTAAAAACATTTTTGAAGTAGCCATTTTCTTTATTGTATATAATGATTAAAACCCAGGAAGACTAGAATGAACTGCTTTAAACCAAACATGTAACTAGGTGAACTTCAGGAGGAAATGCCCTGGTTGTGTAGGAAAAGCTTATATGTTAAAATTCATACCTATTTGAGTATGTAAGAAAGAATGGTGTGGTCTGTGTATATCACCTTCTCAGCGGCATTTGGAAAAGGTTATTTGCTAAGCATTCTTTCTATCATATGATATTCTGATAAAATAAAGGTAATCTTGTGGTTTAATAGCTATTTTGAAACACTGATGAGCAAATAAAAATAGGTGACTATTCATCTAATGAAAGGAGTTGAATCTGAGGCACCTCCTTTGGTGAGATGCATCAGATTTCTTAAAAAAGTAAGTGAGGGAGGGGGACTAATACAATTTGTCAAAACAAAAACTCTTAGCAGTTTTCTAAGCCTCTAACTGCTGCAAGTTGCAGAAGGATCTCATTAGAATAAAAGGGGAATAAAATTATATATTAAGTCTGGTGTTAAAGTATGTGTAAAGAATAATCTTAACTAATACATATTTAGTGATAATTTCTCAGTTTGGTCATTACTGTACATGAAGATCTTTGAATTATTGTAGACTACTCTTTAAAAATACCAGGGGAATAGTCTTTCAAAGGCATTGTTTCAAAGTAAATAGAGAACCAATACTAGAACTTGTTTCTGTCTAGCTGCAGGTAGTTTTCTTTGCCCTACCTTAGAAATTCTACAGGAGAACTTCCAGAAGCTAACACATAAAGGAGTGGGACTAAGATAATCAAGGATCTGAAACTGCATAGAGAAAAAGTGAATTACACAATTTTCAGAAGTGATAACAAAAGACTCTAGATATGTACCATGTCTATTTTCAGTTTTATATTAAACAGAAGGCAGTGTTTTCAGTAATGTTTCTGTGCTTAATGATAAAAGTTCTTATGTGATGAAAAGGGGATTCTGTCTAGTAATTTCTTTTAACAGGAATAGGAAAATTGATTTTCTAAAACTCTGTAAACTGCCAGTGTGTTATTTTACATGGATATACAAGAAGGTAATGAAAAATGACAAGTCAGATGAATTTTGTCCTTTGGAAGAGAGATGAGCAGAGCAGTATGTGCCCCTAAGAGGTGTTCCTGTTTTGCCACGTAGTGACTTTGCAGGCTGGATGGAACTTTAGCCAAGAAAAACATCTTCTAAAAATTGCTTCTTTGTGTGGTCCAGTCTCCTAGTGGACCAAAGTACTTTGCTTTACCTTGAATGTGCTGAAGATTGCATTCATTGTCTTTCTAAATGTCAGCTGTGTATATTGCTGATGTAAAACCATTTTTTTCATCGCAGCATAAATACACTGGGTACTAAAGTATGAGGTGGGGAAAACCAACCACACCTTTCTGTGATGAGCTTAGTGTTTGGTTAGTGAATTATGTGTGAACCTGTTTAATACAAGTTGTACCTAATTTTGGACAGTACCTGTTGCCATACTGTAGTTTATAACTTCTGGAATATAACCTTGGGGAGAGAACCTGTTCCAGAAAAATATTTTCCAGTTGCAACAGTGTAGCTATAATCTCTGCAGTCTTCCTCCTCCTCTGGAGTGCATGTTAAAATAAATAAATGCTGAAGTTGGTGGGTTGGGACAAGTCGTGAGCTGCTTTCATCTTCAAAATGACTGGGGTTTTTTGATGTGAGTTTGGGTTTTTTTTTTCTTTCCCCCCCTACTCATGTATGTTTTGTGGCTTTTTTTCTTCTGTTTTTAACCTGTAGGGATGCCTGCAGTCTGTAATCCAGGCATGGTACCAGTGGCAATACCACCTCCTGCGGTCAACCCTCAGCACCTGTGTAATGAAGAGGACCTGAAATCTATCCAGGACATGTTTCCCAACATGGACAGGGAAGTAATCCGCTCAGTGCTAGAAGCTCAGAGGGGGAACAAGGATGCAGCTATCAACTCCTTACTTCAGATGGCTGAAGAATCATAGATGCCCACTTCCTGCCTAGTCCCCGTCCTCGATGCCACTTATTTTTACTTGCCAAGCCAGGGATTTAGCTAGAGGAAGAATTTCCCAACAGCTTTCTGTTAGTGCATCGTGTGTGACAGATTATACCCCTTTTCTCCTTGGACATTTAGATCTTTTAGTCTTTCTTTCTCGGTCTGTACATACTCAGTTTAGCTTATGTCCTACAATAGAGCAGTGAAGCATCTTTACTATCAGCTGTGCCCTGTGTGGCTGTATTCTGATGGAGTGGGGAATAATGCTGCTTTGTTTCTTTCTCTCCCTCTTTGTTTCTTTGCTCTACAAAGTAACTCTATGCAGTACAGGATTTACTAGTGTTTGTTAGATTGGGAAAAATAAATCTTTCTATGGAAGGTTTGCTCTTTAAACACAGCTGATTTGTTAAAAGTACTTAGGTTTCAGCAAGCAGCCTATTTTTGCCAGAAATTAAAGGAGAGACCCTTTCTTATCCTGTGGTGTTTAGTTATTACTGTGATATATTCACACCTTTTAGATGGAAGATTTTTAATTTAATAAGCTAAATTTCTTAGGTTGTACTGTTGGTATTTGTAATGGGCATCTTCTATTCAATCTAGTCATTGGGCACCAAAGCAATATATCTTCTGGTGTGCGTTTGGGGCTTTGTCCTCCCACATAGTATTGTTATGCATCTTTAAAATCTTAGGAGGTAACTTTAAACTCATACAGTATGTATTGCTGTAGCAGAGAACAGGACTAAGCCCTAATGTACTCCCACAGTTAATTGCACTCTAACTACTACTTCTGCATTCCCATGGCTATTTCAAAGGATAAGTGCAGAAGGAAAGATACTTATACCTGGAAAATTATTGAAGCCGTAAAGAATTATTTAAGATGTTGTCTTACATTAAAAAAGCAGAAATCTATGATCTGGTTATGAGGCTTCTTTCTTTATACCTATGTTTCAGCAAAGTTACTGCTTTACATTTATGGGAAAATGATTGTATTTTTCCTGTAATAAGAAATAAGCATGAAGAGTAGCTTCAGGGTCTTAGAATGGCATTATGAATTGCTCAGTGACTTGTTAGACTACAGCTGCTGTAGTCAATTTATTATTATTTGATGCAGATGGAAATAAAATTCTTTGTGAGAGACAATTTAACATATCTGAGTTACAGTCTGATCCTCAGAGGAGCTGTTTGTATTTATTGTTAGTGTAATTTTTTCAAATAAGAGTTGATTTTGGAGCTGCAGAATCATACAGTATGCACCAGTTACACCTGTTGGATGAATTTCTGCGGTGTCTGTTTTTGTAAAGTAATGCACTTTAAATAGTATGCACCAATTTATTTTTCCAGTGATGTGCAATGTTGCTGTTTTGTCTCTTCAATGTTTGATTTCAAATACTTTCTACGATAGCCATAGACCTTTATATTTTCAAGAGTTGAAATGAATGTACACTTGAAATCTAGGCTCTTGAGTGATTCATGAGAACATTAAAGCCAGGTTTGGAATAGGGAATGAGGACCCATATTCTCTTCTTCCCCATACTTTATTTCGTGTCCTATGCTTAAAATATTTTCTTTATTATCTGATGGAAAGCTGATTTTATTTCCCCTCCCTCAACCTACATTCAAGTAGCCTTTAGGTAGCACTGGCAGTAGAGCATGAGTATTTATTTTTTTAATCATTAAAAGTAATACTGAAACTTTTAAAATACAGCACCAAAAATCATCCCAGTTTCTGACCTTTTAAAACTGTCTTTTCATAATGTACAGTTTTAAGTTTTGTTATTAATCCCTTAACATCTTAAATTTCCCATTGAAAGCATAAGTGTCTTTAAACATCCTCCAATTAGATCTTGAATAATGAAATTCAAGGCTATAGTTTCTGTGTGCTGTAGTTGTAGCATTGCCACACTTTTGTTTTCTAAAGTTAAATGAGTATTCTTCAGGAAACTAGTCTTGCCCCTTCCCTACAGTCATGGTAAATTTTGTGATTGAGTAGGCGTAGAGGCATTTGGTCTTTATAACACAGTGTTTTGTGACATCATGACCCAAAAGGATGAATGTTGGTAAGGATTTATTGCTTAGATACCTCCAGGAAGAGTCCTGTGCTCTAACTTTTACACAGATAGCATTAATTGCTAGGGATGGAACAATTCAGGGAAAATGTACATATTTAAATTTTTATATTAAAATGGTGGGATTCATAATACAGCTTTTCATAAAAGCAAGTGGTCATGGTTCAACTTAATGGCTGGTAAATTGTACTGCATCCTATTACAGCTCCATTTCAAGCACAGAACAAAACCTTTCAGTCCTAACTGCCAGGAGGGGTAGGTGCAAAAGTTAAGCTAGCCAGGTTTATTCATAAACTGGACTCTGGCCCTCTGAGGGAGACTCCTATTCTTAGATACTTTTTTAATGTATATTTTTTTCCTAGGCAAGTGTTACGCAAAACAGGGTACAAGTATGAGTTGAAAATGGGATATGTAGGAGCAGTATGGCCAGTAGATGGATTTCAGTATCTTACACTATACTTAATATTGCTCTGTGGAGTTTTTTGTCCTTATTTAATTAAGCATCAGATATTAAACTCTTACATCAAGATGTGCTACTTTCTCTTGTTAAAAAGAACAAATTCATAAGCCTACTCAGCTTTTCAGCATACATATCCTTCCAGTTAAGCTGTTCGTTAGGTTTGAATTGGAGACAGATGAAAAAAGGCAGTTTCCTTACTTTAGAGTGTGAAATTAAGGTATTGGAACTGAAAGTCTGTTTCTTTATTTAAAACAAAGGAATCGTCAGTCATGATTGTAGCTTTTGAGAACATGCTAATGGGGTAATACTGTGTTTGATGCTGCTCCTCTGCTCGACAGCTTCCAGCAGCTTGGAGCCAAAGCCAGCTGTGTAAGACAGGCATCTGCTAAAAGTTAGTGCTCTCAGTATAGTTTGAGTCCTGCCAAGAGCCTCAACTTGCTAAAGGTAGGAACATTTTTTGTCTAGCTAGATCCTTGCAACTTCTCTACTGCTCTTTGCATCTGCTGATGGTACTGAATNAACGTTATTGCCTATTTGGTTGATATGTAATTCCGTACAGAGAATGTTTTTTGCTGTAATTATTATGAAGACATTGTTTCTCTGTATCGAGGTCCAGTGTCCAAATATGTTTCTTGCACTCTAAAGTACATTAACTTTTTCATTCTAATTTAATAAATGTATCATCTGGATGAAAGTGTATTATGTCTGTGTTGGAAAGCACCACAGTGTGAGTCTTTGTCTATGAACCGATCTGGAATTCGAGTATCAGTTACTGTCTTTTTTTCAGTGTTGAACATTGGTTGGCAAATTACACTGGTTCTTAATGTGACCTTCTGGTGGGAATAGTAACAATAAATGCTCAAAAGTACTTTGAGAATTCCTCTACGGGTAGGTGCCTCTTTCTGACTCTTATAGGGGCTACTTTCTCAAGGAAATACTGTGGTGTTGCAGGTCTGGAGGACAGAAGGAGGCAGTAGTGAGGCTGCATTGTTTGAAGGACAGCGTTGGAGGGCAAGGGGGGAGGGAAGAACTGTGTGTGGGTATGGAGGGAATGCTGCAGTGAGAAGGATTGAGGACACTGGGTGAGAGTGGTGTCCAAGTGAAGAGTTATGAAATAGACCTTGTGTGCTCTTCCAGCTACAAAAAGAGCTGGAAGTCTGCTAATATATGATAAATGAACTTGAAAGATTTGGTTTGCATAGCATCTCTTTCTAGTACTGTGATGGCAGAGTTATGTGGGGGCCTCTTTCTCACTTAACAGCATTGCCTTGCTGAGTGATAATTGTGATTATTAACCAGCTGCTAGTCTGAAGTATTACTGTATTATCAAGCTAACATTTTGGGGTTTACTGTCCATTCATAGTGTGCTTTTTTGTCTAATCAAGAGTGAATTTTTTTAACAAATGATAGTTGAGAGGAATCTTCCATGGCTGAAATTTCTTTATTTCCTTAATGTATTGAGTACCTACTATGAAATAAAACTGTGTTCAAATTGTGCTTTTTTCTAGCCCTTGAATATCAGTTTCTATCCCAATTTATCTTCAAAGGTTACTGTTTGCTTTCACATTTCTCCATTTTGCTGTGAGAGATAGGGAGAGCAAGAATTAGTTTACTTTAAACAAATGTTGGTGTTCTTGTGGCTGCTGAAGCATCTATTTAGCATTTTGTATTTTTATTAGGTTTTTCATTTCAGTGTTAATCAGTAATGGTGTGTGGGGGTGTAAAGAGAAATCAGTGTATTTTGAATTATTAAAACATTTCTGAACATCAGTGTGAGCAGGGCCTCTGGGAGAAATGCAAATATGTGTTTTCTTAGAATAGGAAGGAGAAATGAAAGCCGATATTAGCAATCTGCAGTTTTGAGTTGTAGCCTACTGAAGATGAGCTTTCTCTTCTAGACCTTCAGGAGTCTTAGTCAGAAACTTAAGTTAATCTATTTTCATGCAGCAGTATATTTTAGTAGTATTTCCTTTACTATCTTGCCAAAAAGCATAATTAATTCTGTAAGAACAAATAGACTATACTTAGGTTATGCCATAACTTTTGAAGGAAAATATGCATATAGACTGGTAAAGTGAATTTATTGAAAGCTAGTAGATTGAAAATTATCTTAGCTACATCTGTGTTTCCATGGATGAGAGAACTATGAAAGTACTGCTGTTTGAAGTATTCAGAGTTCATTTAAAACATGTTTTTCAAACATTTCAGTGTTCTAGATAAAAATGGACAACTTTTATAAGTTTATCATTGAAAGAGAATGAAGGATGATTCAATTTACTTTAAATTATTAAGTAGTTATAAAAGAGTATGTAATGGGGGGAATAGTGCCAAATTCCCGCCTGGTACAGCTGCAGCACTCCTCTGTGACCACCCCACCTTCCCAGGTGCCCTTGTGTAACAGGTACAAGGCTCTGCAAGTGGAAACCAGACCATGAGGACGATGGTTCATCTGTGTTGGAAGACTCACCAAGGTTAAGTTCCCCTGTGCACTGTGTCGAAACTGCTTCCAGAAAGGAAGATGAGGTATTGGCATAGGAAACCTTCCAGTGAGGGGAACAGAAGGTTCAATTTCCTGGCAAGGCCCACTTCTTAAGGAAGTCTTCTGCTTCCCTGGGGCCTGGGTTAGAGATGTGATGAGGAAACTTTCAGCCCATTATTGCTTTCTCATGTAGGCCATGATGAAGTTTGAAATATGAAGGCCAAGGATGATCAGAAGGGATTTCAGGGCCTTGGGACACCTGGTTACTATGGGATCAGGAACATGAGTAGTGTTCTCCTTTATCCTTCCAGTTGCAGGGAATGGTGGGGGAAGAAACATGAAGAACCAGCAGATGAATACTTGGTGGCAACAGCTGGGGTACACCTGTCTCAAACGGAGAAAAGGATCTTTGCACAGAGGTGCAGTGCTCATTGAAAGAGCTTTAAACTGGATTGAAGGGGAAAAGGGCTAAATCCAGGCTTGCTGGATTTAAGCCTGGTGGCCACACAGCACTGTTGGAGGGATAGAGTGGTAGCAAGATCCTTCACACTGCTCCATGATGAGTGAGTATGCTGGAGCACATTTGAAATACATACGGTGCACACAGCATGAGGAACAAACTAAAGGAGCTGAAAGTGAGAAAATAAGAGGAGTTTTTTCATCTTTGTACCTTTTATGCCAGTGGGAAGAGCTATTTGGATATGAGTGAGGGAATTTTACCTAATCCAGGAGGTGGGCTGTATTCCCAAAGGCTACTAGAGAATATACCCCTCTGAGTCAGAAAACTTCCTGATGCCATTCATTGTACTCTGTTATTTAGATAATGAAGATGGGTATTGGACAGCCACCATAATTGAAAAGTACTGAAAGTTTTATTGATCAAATAAAACAGCTTTGTCCCTGTCACTGAGATGTGTTAGGACCATTATGTTTATAAAAAGGATATGCAATAAAGCTTTTGCTAGGATCAAGAAGTGCAATGTAGCTGCAATGTTTTCTTGCTTTATTTTTTATTCTTTTTTACCCCAAAAATAGCTTTTAGGATCAAGTATGTGTTTGTGTATTTCTGTAAGTTACACAGGGTATTTTGCACAGTCATGTGTTTTTACTCTTCAATACTGTAATTCTTAAAAAAACCTCCAAACACTACAATTTAATTGAATTTTTTTTATTATTATTTTTACAAGTAAGAAATGAAAAAAGAATGTTAAAGAAGGAGCACAAGTTATTTTGGGGAAGACATGATTCCAGCTTCCCTAGGGTCTCTGCGTTCTTTTTCCAATGATCATATCTTCAGCTGAGTTGCCATTGGGAACCAAGTGATAGAGCCTGTTGTAATTGGGAGTCGTATTTTGTGGATTGTTGGAATTGGGAGTCAGGTGCTGCAGTGGTTTGTGAAGAGCAAGCATTCACACACTGGCAGTTTTCCACGTAGAGATAGTTATAATTTATGCTGGTTCCGTTTTGGCAAGTCAGGGTCACCTCTCTTGTTTGGGTGCTGAGTTCCTGGCAGCAACCACACGTATGTTCCATCTGGTTTGCTTCAAGAGAGTATCTGTGTTCCACCGGGGAAAAAAATGCATCTCGTTAAAAACTGACACAGAGAATCCCTCAGTGATTTTTGTTTTGTGAGTATTTGGTTAGGCTTGGGGTTTTTTTTTACATCCTGTTTTCCTCCTTCTCACACACGCTTATGAATGTAATTTTCGTTACCTCTGTCTTCAGTAGTGAAACTGTTCTTGCTTCCATTGAATACGATTCAATTCAGTGGAATCATATAGACACATTAACTTTGTTGCTGTTCTGTGACCGTAGAATCATGTAGGTTGGAACGGACCTTTCAGATCATCAAGTCTAAGCCTTAACCCAGCATTTCCAAGTCCACCACAAAACCATGTCTCTAAGTGCCACACCTGCATGTATTTTAAATGCTTGCAGGGATGGTGGGTGACTCAACTGCTTTCCTGGGCAACCTGTTCCAGTGCTTGACAACCATTTTAGTGAAGAAATATTTCCTAATATCCAATCTAAACCCCTCCTGGTGCAGCTTGAAGCCATTTTCTCTCATCCTTTCACTTGTTACCTGGGAGAAGAGATCAACCCCCACCTCACTACGCCCTCCTTTCTGGAAGTTGTAGAGAGTGTGAACATTTCCCCTGAGCCTCCTTTTCTCCAGGTTAAACACTTCCAACTCCCTCAGCTACTCTTCAAGACTTGTGCTCCAGGCCCTTCCCCAACTCTGTTGCCCTTCTCTGGANCCAACTCCCTCAGCTACTCTTCAAGACTTGTGCTCCAGGCCCTTCCCCAACTCTGTTGCCCTTCTCTGGACGTGCTCCAGCACCTCAATGTCTTTCTTTCAGTGAGAGGCCCAGAACTGGACACAGAACTCGAGGTGTGGCCTCACCATGGCCAAGCACAGGTCATTGTCCTGAACCTGTTGGCCACATTATTGCTGATGCAGGCCAGGATGTTCTTGGCCTTCTTGGCTACCTGGGCACATCCTGTCTCATGTTCAGCTGCTGCTACCCGTACCCCCAGGTCCTTTTCCTCTGGGCAGCTTCCCAGCCCCTCTGCCCCAGCCTGTAGCACTGCTTGGGGTTGCTGTGACCTAAGGACAGGATGCAGCACTGAGCCTTATTGAACCTCATACAATTGGCCCATCAATCCAGCCTGTCCAGATCCCTGTGCAGAGCCTTCCTGCCCTCCAGCAGATCAACAATAACACCCACCTGCAAATTGACTGAAAGAGCACTTGATCCCCTCGTCCACCTCATTGATGAAGATATAAAACAGGACTGGCTGCAACACTGAGCCCCAGGAAACACCACTGGTGACCGTCCCCCAGCTGGAGGTAACTCCACTCAACACCACTCTCTGGACCTGGCCATCCAGCCAGTTTTTTATGCAGTGAACAGTTCACCTGTCCAAGCTATGAGCTCCCAGCCTCTCCAGCAAATGCTGTGGGGAATGCTGTCAAAAGCTTTACAGAAGTCTGGGTAGACAATATCCACAGCCTTTTCTTCATCCCCTAAGTGTTTCATCCTGTCGTAGAAGGAGATCAGGTTGGTCAAGCAGCAGCTGCCATTCCCAAAGCCATCCTGGCTTGGCCTGATCTCCTGTTTACCCTGTATGTACACTGTAATTACACTCAAGATAATCTGCTCCATGTCCTTCCATGGCACCAAGGCCAGGCTGACAGGCCTGTAGTTCCCTGGGTCCTCTCTCCAAACTTTCTTGTAGATGGGCATCTCATTTGCTGACCTGCAGTCAACTGGGACCTCCATGGTTAACCAGACTGCTGACAAATGATTGAAAGTGGCTTGGTGAGCACTTTCTCCAGCTCCCTCAGTACCCTTGGGTGATAAATTAACTTGACAGACCAGTATAAAGGAAGCCATAGAGATGTTAAATTAATTTTTAGAACTTACATTGAGGAGCTAGGACAAGTTCCTTCACAATATGACATCTCAACAGCTTCAGAAGACTCACAGTCAGCATAGCGGATCACAGTTTTCTTGGTGTGAGGCTGGCAGTTTTTAGCTTCATAGAAAAAGGGGAGGAGAGAAAATATACTTCAGTTCTCTAGTTCTGAAGTAAAGGAATTGTAAACCATTTTCGAGGTGCTTGATGTCTGATTACTGAGAATCTGCAGTATGTGGTGGGGGGGGTACTTTGTAATGTATATGAAGTTTTCGGATTATTCTTTGATTTCAGCAGTAAAGTGCCTTTGGAAGATAACGCAGAGGCCTGAGCCTTGCTGGTTTGATTTGTGGTATTCAGTATCAGGAAAAAAGCCCCTGCAGTTTTCTTTTGGATAAACAGTGAAACACGGGATCTTCTTAAATAGACTATGTGAAAACAGGGTGAGTGAAGAATCCTTCCATCCACTCAAAGATAGTTACAAGTTGAATAGAGTGCTCTTCAGGCAGAACACATAAATACAGCATTACTTACGTTTACATATTTTGCAGCAGCCATCAGATATAATCTCTGCTTCATCCTTTGCAAAAGTAAAGAAGGAGGATTTGTATTAGTGCACAGATGACAATCATGAGTAAGAATGTGAGTTAGCAGTACTGATACTGGGCAGAAGGCTTCTCTGTGATGAACCCTGCATGAAACAATGGATGACTTACTGTCCTCACCATAAAAGTCTTGAATGCTTGTAGCCTCATAAGAAAATACTATGCTTTTCTTATTATTAATCATAGATCAAGCCTAGTTTCATTCTTAAGACATTCCTGCAACTTCAGTGGAAGTGAATTGTTGTATTCTTCCTTGTCCTTCCTTGTTCATTTAAACTAAATTCAGTCAATGAAAAATTGATTAAAACTTACAGGATCGCACTCTTCGGGGTCATACTCAGGGCATGCTTTTTTAGTTTGGACTGCAACAAACTGATCTTCAATTTTTTCACATTTGTAATGGCTGCATTGATCAAGTGGCAGGATCTCATTAACCTAAGATTTTATAAGAAAAGCAAAAGTTGTTTTATTTTCATTGTGATCAAGTATGTCTGAGCTAATTAAGTTCTCACTCCTCAAAGATTCTCAGGTGCTTCTGAACTTCTTTCAAGTGGCAAAAATGAAATTCTGCAAACTGTAGCTAGCTTGAAAGTTTAAATCCTGGCTCTGAACACTTAGACCATAAATTAGAAACCATTGCTCCATTAGCCACAAAAATCAAGAATTTGATTCCAAATAATGTTCAACTCAGAAAGCTGATACATTGCTTTTCAGAGTAATTTCAGTATTTTATTTTTACTAGTAAGGGACATGAGTTGACTCCTAGCTGTTCTAACTTGGATGGGCTGACAGAGAGATCTGAAAATGAAAGGAATACTTACATTGAGCACATGAACAGTGTTGTTAGCGAGTTTGACTTTGCAAGCTACTTCAATACACTTCCCGCAGCACTCTCCTTCCTCAGTCATGTATTGGTAACCCTACTCGGAAAGAGATGAAGGAGAAAGTGTGTTGAATTGGTGATGGAGAATTCTAGTCTTGCTCTGGCTGACTGGGCAGGCTAGAGAACCTGAACTCACCAGAGGGCAAGATCTCTCACACTGAACTTTTTCACATTGCATAATGTTTGCTTTAGTCTTTGGGTCTTTCTCAGAACTGCAGGTACACTTCTGACATGAATCGATTACTACTGACTTTCCAACCTGCAAGACAGAAAAAAAACCCCCAAAAAACATTTAAATGCCAACAGTTTCTATGTAATATAAAGGCAGAGTTGAAAGCATTGCTGAGAACCTTTAAAGTTGCTGAAATGCAAGTAGGAATGAGTTCTCAAATTCTCTTTGAACGTAGAGTTTTTTGGCTTCATGCCTTGTAGGAAAGCTCATATTAAGAGGAAACTAAATGAAGCAATGTAAAAGACAGCAGTAAATTAAGGAAATTAAATTAAGACTGGTTTGTACTGTCTAATTATTTTACCAGCTTTTCAATGCTCCATGTAAGAATATTTTTTCTCTATAAGTTATGTTCAGTGGTTGTAAAACAATTATAATTTAAAAACAGAAATTAAAATAAGCCTTTACATATGCAGATGCAGAAGCAGAGATATAAATTTACATATGGATTTTAGTCTTTCTGAAATGTATCTGCAAAGACTCCAGTGCTAATATTTAAATTATGAGTTAATGACCTAAGTACCAATTTTAGCAAAAAGGTTTAGGTATCAATTAAATCAAAAATGTTAGCTTTGTTTTTTTAAGGTTCTCTGGGCTTATTTCAAAGAGCAATTGAGTTTGGGCTATTCATCAGATTGTCTGGCAAAGTCATTGATTACAGAAGTGGGAGGAAACAGAAAGTACATCACTAAAAATGGTACACTCTTGTTTTACACTACATGTTGAGGAACAGTTCTGTGAGAAATTTGATTTTTACATTAAAATACCCAAACAACTTCCAGTTAAGGGCTAGAGAGAAAAAAAAACCCAAACCCAAAAAACAAAAGGGAAAAGAACTTTCTTAAAGACTTATTTTGGTAGAAAATAGGTACTTTTCATTTCCAGCAATATACTGTTATATCATTCTCACCATGTACAATGTTCCGTTAATCACGCAGACATCAGGTATTGGTTCTGAAAAACAAAACATAATTCCAGAATAACTCAAATTGTGAGACTTCCTGAGAAGTCAAGATGTTATCAGGTTTTGTTAGTAACACAGAGAGTATGGAAAACTTGAATTCATTCCCCCTACATGCTTGGACTTCATATGTAATGTAGCTGAATGTTTAAGTAAAGTTTCGTCATTAAAATTAACTGGAAGAGTTGGAGAGGAATGGCTTCAAACTCGAGCTATGCCTGAAAAATCCTTTTTTCGCCCTTTCAATATCTGGTTCAATTAAAATTAAATTAATCGTTTCCTCTTTGAACCCTAGGAGTCCAGTGATATTCAGAGATGCTTCAGTTATTGATTCTTTTTGACCTTTCAGAACATGGCTTGTACGGAAGATCGACTCTGTGGAAAAAGGTATTCCTACTGTGGTAATGTAAATCTGACAACATGGCACAACCCATTTATGTCTCTCACAGAACTGCTTCAAACTTGCCTGTTCCTTTGTTTGGACTTTCCTTTTTCAGGCTTAATTTATGGGTACTTTTTTCTTTTTATTCTTTTGCACAAGTATATGTACATAAAATATATTTATATAAAAGTCTATGTTTATAAATAAACTAATATAACTGTAGGAGTTCTGATTTTCATGAGCATCTGGCAAGAGTGTAAGTATAAGTACTATTATCCATACACTGACAATTCAGTTGCTGATTACAATTCACTTTGTATTATTGCTTCCTGCTACTTGGTCCTGTAGTTAACTGTTAAGCTTTTTACTGGCTTATTCCTATGTTTATGCATCTTAGTTTAGTTGTGTTTAGGCTAATGTTAATGTGCTCCAATGTTCCATTAATAACATGAAAAAGATGCATTGATAACATTTATAATTACAGGTACAGAGATAGTTGAGCTACATAGATCAGTGAATGTTCAAAATATTATTCTGCTTTCCCACTCATTCTCTCATCAAGGTTAATTGAAAATAACATTCTTTTTTTAAAACAAAGCTTTAATGCATATTTAGCCAAAAATTGTTGTGTGTTCACTGAGACGGAACAACTTAAGGAAGGTTTTGCTGGTTTTGTGATACATGAAGAACTTCCTTAGACATTAACAGAAGTGCAAATGTGATTTACTGGAGTGTATGGTGTGGTATTTATACACGTATTTTTAATACTTACGGCATTTAAATTCAGGACAACATGGGTCTTTTTGTGGTAGTACAGCCATGGAAACAAATCCTAGGTCACAAGTTGTTTGCTGAGCTGTTTGGCATGGGAGCGGCTGGCATTGCACAGTAGCAGTGAGGGAGTCACAGACACACTTCTGGCATTCATTTATCCACTCCTCTCCAGGCTGAAAATATGTAAATTATTTATTTTTAAATGGTCTTTCATCCTAGTTGTTCAGTTTCAACTTAAGATATACTCTCAAAATTAGTAGGAAGTTCAGATTAGAGTTATTTTAGCACATGATTTAAAAGCAAATATGCTCAGAACAACCACAGAATTTTCTTCTGCATAAAAAGAATGGTATTTTACATTTCATGGCTAGTCTACTTATCTCTATGAAATTTAAATGACTTTTATTAAAACCAAAAGTCTCTGCCATGGTCTCAGTGAGCTTTTCCACTTAGAGATTACTTAGAAGTCTGGTAATCCCAGGTTAAATAATTGTGCACTATCAGGTCATTTGTTACATGACCAACTTTATTATTGAGATACACGGAGGTCGATTTGAATTGGCTGTTAAAGGACAGAAATTGGTCTGGTTTTGCAACAGTGGTGTATTAGAAAGTAGGGAGGGGAACCACCTTTCGTGCAGGACTGACATCAGTACAGTTTCTTTCTACTGAAGTTGTGAGGGTTGTTGCTGTGGTTGGTGAGGCAGCTTGTGGTGTAGTTGAGGAGGCGACTGAAGGGACAGGAGTTGTCAAAGGACATGGCCCCTGGAACGGCTCAATCTCACATTCCTTGCTGCAAAGTGCATAAAAATTACAGCCTGCTCTGTCTGTTCTGTTGTATACCACTTCCCCTGTAGATGAAAATTGGAAGAGAAATTACAGGAATGAAAATACCTAGGGAGAAAAATCAAGAAAATATTGTGAAAATATAAAGTGTATTAATGTATCAAAAGTTCTATGTTTAGATGATTTTGAGTGGTTATCTTTAATTGAATAGAGTCTTAAGGGTTTATATTGCTTTTGAAATTGTTTATAATCATAAAATAAGACACTTACCAGGAGAAAATAAAGTTTCAAACACATGACAAAAGCATGGAGTTATTTTGCTGGATGTAACGGATGCGCTGGTAGAAGAACTGAAGGTTGCAGGTGTGCTTGTTGTAACATGACTTGATTGTGATGTACCAGTTGAAGTTACTGTTGAGCACAAGTAATAATTTAGTTTGCAGGTACAAGATTTTGATCTAATAATTTTAACATATTCAAGAGGTCTATTCAACATTCTGGCAAACCAAGTGAACATTTTGGTTGCATTAAAATATTTGACCTATTCATAAGTGGAAATTGTGGAAATTTTTTTCGTTATACATTTAATAACATCTGGCCTTTGGCAAATCATGTGAGATTTACTTCTAAAGTTTTCAAAAGTTTCAACTTTCTCTGTTGAAGTAAGAATTAATACTAAATAATAAAGAATTAAATGAAGCTAACCCAGCTGTCAAAAATAGATACTAGTGACAAAGGGGCAGATTGATTAAAAATTGGTTTATGTGTTTTAAGAAATATAAATGGTCAAAGAATCATACAATCACAGACTGGTTTAGGGAAGAAGCCATAGAACAAGAAGATACGAATATTGGTCTAATGAAAAAGGTAGTTGTAGAATTTTAAGAAGTAAAAAATGGCATACCTGGGCTGACACTGGAGCTGGAGAAAACTGTAGTAGCAATATTTTCTGCAGTAGGAGAAAAGTATGTTGTAAGAGTTTCTGTAACACCTGTGGTACCAATTTTGATTTTGGAGATTGT
>VZTG01008006.1:5183-25716 GCA_013397845.1 Melanocharis versteri
CGCCGGCACCGGCTGCCCGGCCCGTCCAGCAGCCGTAGCAGCACTGGGGATGGGACGGGAGGAGGAGTGGGTGGGCTGCCGAAGAGGGATGAGAAGGGGGCGAGGGCGGCGAGGGCCTCCGGAGCGGCGGGGTCGGGGACATCGAGAGCGGCACCGGGAGCGGCCACCCGTCAGGACGGTGTCGGGAACGGAAGAGCGGGATAGCGGGANCGCGCCCGCCGGGCGGGAAGGGACGGGAGCTCCATCCTTCGGTCGGCTATCCGTGGCCTTCCGCTGGCTGCTGTGGGCTGCCTCCCCGCGCCGAGGTGTGACATCCTGTCTGGGAGCCCCTGTGGGTGCCCAGGTGTCCCCATTTCCAGAGTGCCACCCGTGCCGGCTCTAGGTACGAGCTGCGCTGCCCTCTGTCATGGCATCCCGCGGCTCTGGGACAGCCACCCCGTGGCACCAGTGCTTTGCATCCTTGTCCCTGCTGGACTGTCCCAGGGGATGCTGCAGCCTCGGGCATCCTTGCATCCGTCCCATTGCCACACCACCGCTGGCTTTGCGCTCCGGTCCCTGCCAGGCTGGGAGCCAACGCCAGCGGCATCTACGGTGCTCATGGAGACTTATCAGCACCTGGCAGATGCCGAAGGGAGCGGCAGCTATCCGGCCCCTTGGGCACTCCCCCTCCCCAGGACACGGAATGAGTTCCCGGTGTGAATTCAGGGCCACAGGTTGGGCAGCTTTTGGCTGGCTGGCAGTAGGTGTGTGATGGGGAGGGGGTCTGGCCACTGAGCCTGCACCTCCCACCTTTGAGAGGTCGCTGTGCCGTGCAAGGAGCCGGGCTTGTGGCAGTGATGACATCCCAGCTCCCCTGGAAATGCAGCTGCTGCTGAGGAGGGCATTGACAGTGGGATGCAGTATCTGCGGTATCTGCTGGCAGCAGCCTGTCTGTGCTGGCGGGGCTGGGGGCTCACACTGCATCCTCTGGATTCCTGCCTCTTATCTATGCCACCCATGCTCCTTCCCTATGTCTTAAGGTCTTCTGCTGATTGCTCCGGAGTCATGGCAGCCTGGGGATAGGCCCTAGGGTGTTTGACTGCTGCTGGTGGTGGTCAGGGATCCTCAGTGCGGGTCAGGGGTCCTTCTTCAGCCAGCAAGGGTACTGTGTACTGGTGTGGGATCTGCAAACACCGGTGCTTGTTGCACAGACAATCAAACTGGTGTTTTGCAAGAGCGTCTGTCCCTTCCAGTGAGGTCAGGCCTCAGTGTTCCCCTGGGGCCTCCAGCAGCCCCAGGCTGGGGCAGGGGTGAGGGCCGGGGAGGCAGATGCCTGTGCCCGTGCACTGTCTAGCAGCACCTGGCACCCGGCAGAGCCCAGTGGCTCGGCCCCCCTGCGCTGCACGTGCACGCGATGCACCGGGGCAGAAGGCAATCGTTTCCCATCTGTGTCCTGCGCGGCAGCTGAGCCCTGCACTGGCCCCGCTCAGCGCCAAGTCCCGGCGCTGTCGTGTGCTGCAGCCACTTCAGCTTCATCTCTCGCTGGGGGAGAGCTCAAGGGGCCCCCGCTCCTGCCCGCAGCCCCTGACGCCCACCTGTCGGGGGGCCAGCAGCCAGCTGTCCGCAAGGTCGTCTGTCCACACCGGGTAAATCTTTAACTGCTTCTTGGGAAACACCTGGGAGCCGCTGCTCGTGTGGGTGCCAAGGGGGTTCAGAGACGCTGCAGGGGCTGGGAGCCAGCAGGAAAAGACCCCACCACCAGCTCACCCAGCCCCGGGCCCTGCGTCCTCCACCTGGAGTCCTGCTACCCAGTGGGCAGGTAGAGGGGAGCGACTTGCCTGGCACAGCCCCTCGGTTCCTGGAGGGACGGGAGGCCTGGGGTGGGGATGTGCCCACCCCACCAGTCACATCTCTCTTGGTGTCTTCTCCCCTCTGCCCAGCTTGCTGTGACGGTGGATTGAAGGACACTAGTGCTGGTGCCGCAGCCAGCGTGACAGAGAGCGGGCAGGCAAGGGACCCTGCACTGGGCAGCCGGCACCGTGCTCCAGCCTCCAGGAATGGCCGATAAGTGCAGCGAGGGGCTGCTGGTAAGTGCAGGGGTGCGGGGAGTGGGCTGGTGTGTGCCACTGCCTTGGGGACCCAGAGAATGTGGCGCAGGGAACAAGACACTGGAGCTCCCATAGGACTTGGTGTGCCCTCCCGGAGCCTCCAGTTGGGGTTGTGGCACCATGGTGCTCTCCCAGCATGATGATTTTTGGGCTGATGCTCTTTCTCCATGAGTCTGTTGCCTGTGGGGCTCTTCGGGTGTGGTGTCTCGTTGAGCCTGGAGATGCTATCGCCTATTTTCAGGCGCTCTGCCCAGCCTTATCACCCACCCCAGCTCTCCAGGCAGGCGGCTCTACAGCCTGCTGTCTGCAACGGGTGCAGGTGTTCCTCCAAGCCAGGTGCCCCCAGAGGGGGACAGATTGTGGGTGCTTCCCCTTTGCCTTCACCCAGTGGGCTCTCTGAGACTGGGCTGGCAGGATGGTGCACTGGCAGAGGAAGGTTTCTGTGGGCACCAGTGTAGTGCCTGACCCTTCATCCTCGCAAGTGGTGTGTTGCAGGGTGCTGTGAGCTGCCCTGCACTTGCCTGTGCAGGGGTGGGCAGATGTCGGATGTGCCCACTGCCTTTGTTGGGAGGCTGCAGTGGCCCCATGCTTGTGGCAGCTCGGGTTCCTGTGACAGGCTGCTGTGCTGCATTGGGCAGGTGAGCCCCCAGGCTGGGCTTGGCTTTTTCCCTTTTGCCCAAAGGGTAGGAGCTGAATGCTGAGACTGACACGGTCACCAGGCCCTCCCCTTCCCGGGGGGCTTCCTGAAATAGCTGCACACTCCAGCTGAAGGGCTGGGAGCCAGGGTTTGCCTGGGAAGCCAAGAGCCAGGGGAGCGGCATGCTCCAGCAAGTGCTTCCAGCGCGCCCGCGTGCATGCAGTTCCTCTGCTTGTGTGTCCCAGCATGGCCCTGCCGACTGTGCCTGCAGCAGGGAGCCCAGCACCCATCCTGCCCCCAGCAGAAGGGGTTGGGGCAGCTGGTGGGTTAGGAAGGCAGATTTCTTCTGGAGAAGCCCCGGGCTGGTAACAGGGAGGTGCTGAGAATGTATCTAGGCACAGTCAGGGGTCTGTCATGGGGACACACTTCTGCACATGGCGCTTGCCGTGACTCCGTGCCGTTGATGTTTTCTTGCTGTGACCAGAGCAGTCAGCATCACACTGGGGCGAGGGCTGAGCCTGACACCCATGTCAGGGAGCCAGACATTGGAGTGCCCACCCACTCCCAGTAAATTTTTAACCCGCTTCTCAGAAGTACCTGACCGGCCCACCCCGGGGCCAGGGTGTCAGGTGCAACAGGGTCTGACACGTCCTGTATTGGCCACCCTGGCTCTCAGACCTCCTCCTGGGCCTCCCCTGTTTGCAGGGTGCAAGGATATCCCTGCGCAAGGCATTGCTGCTGTGGGGTCTGTGGAGAGAAGGGCAGGTCCCTGTGAGAGCATCCCTGCTCCTGAAGTATCCCCATTCCTGCATCCTGTGAGCCCCAGGATGAACTGCAGTGGGCCAGGTTCTGACTGCTGAGCTGCCTGAGTCCCTGGGAAAGGAACATAATCTCCTTGGCCTGCCTCCAGGGCCCTGCCAGTAACCTCGTGAAGTTTGGTCCCTGCCTGTCCTCTCATTCTTGCCTGCAGGTGCAGCTCCCACCCCCGCCACCCGCAGCCCAGCGGGGCTCTCACCGTGCAACCCCTGCCCAGCATTGTGTGCAGTGCCTGGGGCTGGACAAGTTCACAGTGCCCGCTGTGCCCCACCTGGGGAGGGACAGGGGTGATGGAGGCAGTAGCTGGGTGATGTGCGGCTGTGCCTCAGTTTCCCCACCTATTGGCTAGGGCCTGGAGAACAAGGGTGATGTGTACTGCTTTTGCAGAATTTGTGTTTTTGGGTGCCCCTGTGAAGCTCTGAATGCTCACTCCAAAACAGGAGGCAGTTGGGAGGGGCCATGCTCACCCTACTGTTCCCAAGCTCCAGAAATGCTCTGACTGCAGATACCCAACAGAGTGCAGGACAGCTCCAGGGGCTGGATCAGTCCCTGTGTAGCTGGGCAGAGGGGATCCCTGTGAGCCACGGGGGAGGGTCTGACTGCCTCTCCCTCCCAGGCCTTAAAGGACATTTTGTTTTGTTTTCCTTGGGGTGCTTTGTTCAGACTCCAACATTGCCAGTGACTCCTGACTCCCAGGGCTGCCTTGCTGGCACGGCTGGGCAGCCTTTGGCTGCAGCTTGCCCAGCTCAGGTGGGTTCCTGCTGTCACCCAAGACCACCCTCACTAGACACGGGTGCTGCTCCCCATGCACTGCAGAGGGGTAAGGGCAGGGGGGGCCCTGCCTGTTCCAGACACCCCCAGCAGCGCAGTGCCACTGACCAGCGGCAGGAGCTGCGGAAGTGGCTTTTGGCTGCGGGAGCCCTTCCCGGAATACCAAGGGGCAGTGATGGGGGGGCTGGCGGGGGATTTTTCTGCCTGAACGCCCCGGGAGAATCATGTCTGCCCTGGTAGAATGGGGCCAGAGAAAGGCAGCCCTGTCGGGAAGCACTCAGCTAGGGGATAGTGGCACTGGGACAGGTCCCTGGGCATCATTCCTACCCCAGTTACCCTGCAGCCCTGTCAGGGGGCTGGAAGACCTGTGGACCACCCCCCATGCACCCATCGCCCCTGTCTCTCTAGTTCTGCCCCAGCATCAGCCAGCCAGGTTGGGGACCAGGATGCCAGGGTAGGTGAGGGTCCTTCTGCAGGCCCTTTGTTTCTAGCAGTGTGTCTCCATGCAGCTGGCTGTCCCCTCTGTCTGCTGGCTGGGCTGCCAGGGAAGCAGCACTTTGCTCCCACAGGGCAGGGCTGGCGCAGGGTCTGGCATCCCCAGGACAGGGCGGTGGGTCCTGCTGTGCTGTGCTCAGGCTGCTCTAAGGGGCAGGGGGTGCAACGTGCCCAGGGCAAGACATCTGGTGGTGGCCCAGGCAAAGTGATGCAGCTGAACCGGGGCATGGAGGGATGCCCACAAGGTGCCCGCACACCTTGCAGGGTGTCTGGGCACAGAGCTGCCTGGCTGCATGTAGGGCAGGGCTGGCACAGCATGGGGTGGCTCTTGGCTTGCACATGTCTTGGGGGGCACAGTTGGGTGCTGCCATCCCATGGGTGGGACATGTCCCAGGCTACTGAATGGCTGGTGTGGGAGGGGACAAGAACAAGCTCTGGGTGCTGGCATATGGGAGGCTGAGTGCCCACCCTGCACACGTGTGCTGTTCACGTGTGCGCCCACGGCCGCTGCTGCCCGGACCCCAGATGGTCGCCCGAAAGCGCCGGCCCGTCCCCCCGCCCTCGGTGCACCATCATGCGTCGCTGGCGCCTTGGCCACACTCCCCAGCCAGGACGCAGGGCTGGGAGCAGCTGGGGCACCCTGAGCCTGGCTGCGGGGCACCCTCTGCCTGGCCTCCCTAGGGACACAGCACCCCACCAGGGTCCCACCCCGCGCTGGCAAAGGGGTGAGCGGGGAGGCTGTGGGGTGCCTGGGCAGTGAAGGGGTCGTGGCACAGCCCTCCTGCCAGCCAGATGGTCCCCCTCGGGGCAGTGACCTTGTAAGGGTTGCCATGGAGGCCCCATGATGTCACCAATAGTATGACGTTGAGTGAAGTAGTATGGCACTGGGCTGGGGATGTGCCAGCAGACAAGCTTGTCCCTGTGCCCCTATCCCAAAGCAGGGCCATGCCCCATCCCTGCAAGCCCTTGAATGCCCAGGGTTGGGATTGGGCATGCAGGGCCAAGCTACTGTGTGGATGGTGGGCATAGGGGCAGGAATGCGTGCGTGGGGCTCGGGATGTTGAGGCATGGAAACAAGGGGCTCTGAGGGAATGTCGTCTTCTGCTATGCTCCAAGAGCAGCTCCTGGCCCCGACCAGACGGGCAGCGGTGCCCGCAGGGAGGGCAGTGCTGCCCACTGGAGCGTGCAGGGCTGTGAGCAGCTGGACCCCGCTAATGAGGCCTCATTAAGTGGGACAGGGCTGAGCCCGCTGTGCAGCCTGCTCTGCCTTGCCCTGCCTACACGAGCCAGGGAGGGCACCTGGCTCGTGGGGGTACGGCTCGTGGGGGGTAGCGGAGGCACGGCAGTGCCTGCGGGGTGGGCCGGGCAGGGATGGTGCCAGGGCAGGTGGCATGGTGGGGTGCCGGGGCTGCGTCGGGGCGGGCGACAGGGGGCCGAGCCTGGCTGGGAGGCAAGTGGGGAGCAGTGCCAAGCGCTGGAGGCAGCGGGCGGGGGAAGGCGGGAGGGCGGGCGGCTGCTGCTGCGCTGGAGCCCGAGGTGCCAATGAAGCTGGGGACTCACGGAGCCGTCCAGCCTGGGCCCCCGGATGGCAGCTGCGAGCAGCCAGGCCCCCTCGGACCCTCTCAGCAGGTCAGTGGGCAGGTGAGAGCAGGGTCTGGGGGGCAGAGGGGGGGTTGGGCCAGGCTGAATGGTGGCCGTGCCAGTGCTGTCCCCCCACCACTCGTGGCTTTCCAAAACCCTTTGTACTGTCTTCGGGGTGGTGGCTCTGAAGGGCTGAGCTGCAGCTGTAGATTTGTGCCATGGCATGCTGGAGAGGTACCCCCAAGCCCCACAGCCTTTGATGTGGGGTGCTTCAGGGGAGGGAGGGCAGAGCATGGCACCAAATCCCTCCGTGGTCTCAGTTGTGTTGGGAGCAAGAAGAGATTGCCTGACAGTTGTGTGTTTGTTATCCCTGGAATCTACTGATTTTGCAGAAGAGGTGCACAGCACCTGGGTTGCAGCTCAGTGCTGCAGGGGCAGAGTATAGCAAAGATCCTCCTTCTCCCCCCTCCCCTCTTCCCTTTCATGGGCATCAGTGAGCGATGTCAAAGTTTGCCCTGGCCCCCCCAAGGCACCCCGGGGCAGTACTGGTGCTGCTGTGGGTGGCTCGCAGAGCACGCTCAGGGCTGTCACTGGGGCTGGACAGCCTTCTGCAGTGAGGGGTGGTGAAGGCTGTGTAATACTCCTGGGAGGTCCTGGGGTTTGGGCGTGCCTCTCATCACTGCATTACCCCAGCCCTGGGACTGTCCCCAGCACCCGTGGATGGTGCTGCCACCGCCCAGGCCATGCCAGATGCCTTTTCATCCACAACATGCCTCTGCTACAGCGGGACAGGGGCAAACATGGGGCTGGGCACCAAAGCGAGAGGGTAGGGAGAGTTAGGATGTGCTGGTGAGGCTGGCGGAGTCAGGGTGCGCAGTCTGGCAGGGCACAGCAACCTCTGATGCAGGGATGACACTTGTGGGTTCATTATCCCATGTACCAGGGACAAGGCGTGCAGGGCCTGATTATAGGGCCCCCAGCACCCAGGATCAGTAGACAGTCGCCCAGCGCACTCAGAACACCCCCTCTCTAAGTGACCCCATCCCTCCATCCCTTGGGACCCCCACCTCAGGCTGAGGTTCATCTGCCTCCAACATCCTGCACCCCGCTTTCTTGCCCTGAAAGAGCCACTATTGTGGCAAATGTAATTAGCGTATTTTTCTATCTTCCAGCAGCCCCTGCCTAAAACAGCCATGATTTTGTTGCCATGGCAATAAGCAATGACATCAGGCTGGTGACATCAGGGGTACTGTACCCTCTGCTGGCATTTCAGGAGCAGCCCTGAGAGCCCCCCAGATGGAGGTTGGATGGAGAAATTGGGGGTCTTTCACTGGTTCGCGGGGGCTGGATAAGATTTGTGCCTCACAGAGTGCCTCTGCTGGGCTGGCATACCCCCATGTGGACAGTTTGAATGAGGAAAAAAGAGGAGGGGGTTCGTGCTGGAGATGCCTCCCATGAGTACATCCCCTTCCAGTATCGACCCTGCCACCACCACAAGCTTCCCAGCCATAAATCAGGGCCCCTTAGGGAAGTGGGGGGCATCCGGGCACCCCAGCCAAGCTGTCATTGTGTGAGGCGATGCTGCTTAGCATGAGAAAGGCTTTGGTGCCAGGCGGGGTGATGGATGATGCCTGCTTTGCTGGGCTGGGGAAGTTTTGGCCGTGGTGTATGGGGGTTCCCTGGGGAAGGGGGAGGAAGGATGCCTCGGGCAACCCGAACATCCCCTTTTGGGATGTTTTGGATATTCCCTTTTGGAACTTCCCTTCTGGAGACATTTGGGGTGCCTGTGGCATCCTTCCTCCTCCCTGATGTTATCACCCAAGCCAGGCATCCTTTGAAGCTGCATTGGATTACATGCATGGAAAATTTGGGGCCTGGGAGCAGGACCCGGTTCCCCCAGAGACTGCACTGTTGCTGGGTCACAGCTCTCCCTTTGCATTCCAGCACTGTCCCATTCCCACAGCAGGGAAAGGGGGGAGTTTCATCTTCCCAGATGTCTGGGTTCTCTCTATCCACCCCCTTCTTTTACCATGTGGGGTTGGGAGGGTGGTTAATGAGTGTAAAGGACAGGGTGACCTTCCTAGATTTGGGGAGGGCGGGTTGTAGCGAGCTGATGGGTGAGCGTACAAGTGTTTGCGCACGTGTGCTCGCTTGTGCATGCATGGACACACATGTGGCTGCCCCCTTATTTGGGACAAGTGCACCGGAGCCCAGTGCTGCAGGAAAGGAGGAGGGAGCAGCAGAGGCCTGGCTCTTTCATTGCACTGGTGCCAGGCGGCTCGAATTTGGGGTGCTCCATGAGGCTTGGGGGTGAAGCCAGGGTCGCATGAGCAGAGTGATGGCTTGGAACAGGGATGAGGTCCTCTTTGGGCACCAGGGCTCCTGGCTGAGCTGGGGCCATGTAGTGTATCTGGTCGCCTCACCAGACCCTTTGTCAGGGAGGCTGGAGCATTGCCCCCACTCCTGCTGACTCTGCTGCTCATTAGGAGCCTCGTTAGTGCGAGCAGCTTAATCAGAGGCTTCCCAATCGGATCAGTCTGCTCAAGTGGGCAGTGTGCCCTGGCATGGGGACACTGCCAGTGTCCTGTCCCCCGCCTTGGGGTCCTCTGAGTCCTGCTCTTGCACAGCACCCCACAATAAGAACTTCTGCTGGGAGGAGGTCGCCCAGCCCCTGGAGCTGCTGTGAGCTTGTTTCTGATGGACCCTTGGCTCACGGGGTCGGGTGGGGGCACTCCGGCTCCCCGGCTGGGCATGGCAGCGTATTGCCCCTATAGCCCTGCCCAAAGTGCCCTCCGATCCCCCCCTCGCCCCTCTCCTGCAGCCCTGCTCCCCTGCAGCCCCCCCGCCGCCCGCGGCGCGTGCGGGCCCTGCTCGCAGCAGATGGCTTTGTTTGGCAGCGCGGTGCCGGAGTCGCTGGGCATCACGTCCCGGCTGTGCCGGCCCTAATCAAATGATACGGTTAGGTGCACCGCGCCTGCTGCCTGCGCCCCGCCGGCGTGAGCAGATCCAAAGTGACGGCTCCCGTTTGTGGCCCACTCACTGCCGGCGTCAGCCATCGTGGGGGGCACACGGAGAGGGGGCCAGCTGGGAGAGAGGCATGAGGTGGGCATAGGCACTGGGGTGTCTGTGGTGGTGAGACCAGCACTGTGGAGTTCCAACAGGCTCCTAGGGCTGCTGGCACACTGTGCTGCTCCTGTGGGAGCATGGGTGCTGTGGGACTATGGACTGGCAACCAGCACCCTCACCCCATGCACCCATCTATCACCTGGCCTCAGGTGGGGAGGGCGTGGGGCACGCCTACATTGCAAAATGCCATCTACCCTCAGCCTAGCCTGCCAGAGCTCCACAGCATCCATGCAGGACATTAGTACGACCCCAGGGCTGTGCTGGGACAGAGCCACGGGGTGATGGGTGCCATCCCTGCCTGGGTAACGGGCACTCATTTCCATTGTTGTTGTCCTCCTTGGTGTGAGCTCACATTGTGTGGCAGTCTGCACAAAGTGCCCTTTGTTGCCCCCTTCTGCCCCCCTGCCCTCCCAGTCCCCTGCAGTGAGGGACAACTGGGCACTGGGGCTGTCCACACAGGGGACCCAACTGCATGGGACCCCCTGTGAGCTGCCCCAAGCATGGTGCCCTTGCTTGGTGCTGAGCTGGCAGCAGGACCCTGGCTGTGGCAGTGTGCTTTTTCCGGAGGGTATCCAGGCCCCTGCCAGCTCTAGTCACTGCACCTCATTTCCCATCGAGAGGGGCTTCTGCTTCCACCCAGGGGTCCCAGAATTTCCCCCCCAGTCGTGGGCAGTGGCCACCCAGCAGGACCTCTCTCGCTGGGCGCAGGGAGGGGGGGCACGGGAACAGAGGCCCCTTTGTGCTCTGGCGCCTGGACCTGCTTTGTATGAGTTGCAGGCTCTCCCTTCGCTGCAGTTGGGCTCTGGGTAGAGCCATTCATTGGGGGGTGGCCGACACCACCGCCCTCCCCCTCCTTGGCACTGCCTGTGCGTGGCGGGCGGCAGGGGCAGGCAGGGGGGTGGGATGGGGAAGGATGCTGGGGACAGCCCAGCCCTGCTCGGCGGCTGTCACCCTTCCAATGGGGCCAGCGGGGGGGTCCCCAATTGACACATCCCACGGCATCTCTCTGCAGAACGGCGCCGTGCCCGGGGAGCAGGGCAAGCAGGAGAAGAGCGTCAAGCGTGGCAACTGGGGCAACCAGATCGAGTTTGTGCTGACCAGCGTGGGCTATGCCGTGGGCCTAGGCAACGTCTGGCGCTTCCCATACCTCTGCTACCGCAATGGGGGAGGTGGGTGTCAGGGGACCAGGGGGGTGGGGTTCCTCTGGGCAGGTGTGGGGGTATGCACCCCAGCCCTGCATGGTATTTCTTGGGTGGTGCAGGGTTTGGGAAGCACAGCCGTGCCTGGGGCTACTGCCCGCTCATCCTCTGGTTCCTGCCCACCAGGTGCCTTCATGTTCCCCTACTTCATCATGCTCGTGTTCTGCGGCATCCCCCTTTTCTTCATGGAGCTCTCCTTTGGGCAGTTTGCCAGCCAGGGCTGCCTTGGCGTCTGGAGGGTCAGCCCCATGTTCAAAGGTAAGGAGCTGCCTGTCCATACTGGCACACACCAGGATGGAACACCTGCTGTCACAGCGCCCGGCAGCTGGTGTGACCCTCATGCAGCATGGGGTGCACGCACACCTCTGGCACATCACATGGCCCGGTGCAGGCACCTGCGGCTCGTGCAGTCCTGCACACGCATGCCCTGCGCTCGGATCACGGTCTGCATTGCACGGGTCCCCTGCACACATGCCCACCCTGGCTATGCTGCCCTGCACAGCCTGCCTGGCATCCCCTGCACGCATTACACGTGCCCCTGCACACGCGTCGCGTCTCCTGCGCAAACCCCAGCCCTGCGCCGGCATCCACTGCAGGCATTACACACACATCCCTGCATATGCCACACGTGTCCCCAGCGCGTCACTCTTGCAGAGGCCTCTCAGGTCCCCTGAACACACTGTGGCGTGTCCAGCTGTGGGCATGCTTCTGCAGTTGTCTCCCAGGACCATAGGTAGCGGGTGCTGTGCCCACATGCTTGCCCTGCCATGGCTGGACCCTGCTCCAGGTGCATCTCCTGGCTTATCGGTGTGCTCCCATGCTGCTGCCTCCCCTGGCCCACGCCTGCAGGCTGCCTGCCAGGTGACATGCCCGCAATGTCATGTCTGAGTGCAAGCAGCCCATGCACACACTCGTGTGCTCCACACAGTGGCATGCTGAGCCTGGGGTGCATTTCCCTGTGCTCGTGTGACCTGTTACATGCCACTAGATAACTGCAGGCCTAAAGTCTCTGGAGCCAGGAGTGACCCCCGCCCAGTTGTTCTCTCGGGCTGCAGGCTCCAAGGGTTTGCCTGCAGCCTGTGTGCATTGCCATGTGTCCCAGAGGACCCTCAGCACCGTTAGGCTTGTTTGGAGGTAGAGGATCCCATGCACAGTGCTCCTCACACCCGTGCCACAGCCAGGCGCTGAGCTGCAGCAAGGCTGCAAGGCTGCTGACAGCACCACATGCAGCCCACTCCTCCCATGCCACAACCCCTGGTGCTGTGCGCCGTGCCCGTGCCGTGCCGCCGCACCCTGCCGCTCACCCCTCCCCGGTGCTGTTCCCAGGCGTGGGCTACGGGATGATGGTGGTGTCCACATACATCGGGATCTACTACAACGTGGTGATCTGTATTGCCTTCTACTACTTCTTTGTGTCCATGACGCGCGTGCTGCCCTGGACGTACTGCAGCAACCCCTGGAACACACCTGACTGCGTGGGGGTGCTGGACGGGAACCTCTCCAGCCGTGCTGCCCTCAACTTCACCCAGCTCCTCAACACCACCCAGAAGCGCACCAGCCCCAGCGAGGAGTACTGGAGGTACCAGGGCCTGGGATCAAGGATGGGGGAGGTCGTGATGGTGGGGCTCCACTGACGCTGCTGCCCCCTCCCCATACAGGAGGTACGTGCTGAACCTGTCGGATGACATCGGGAACCTGGGCGAGGTGCGGCTGCCCCTCCTGGGCTGCCTCGGTGTCTCCTGGGTCGTTGTCTTCCTCTGCCTCATCAAGGGCGTGAAATCGTCGGGGAAGGTACCTGTGTGTTCCGTCTCCAGGCCCCTCCCTGTGGGTGGGGACATGCCTTCAGGGTAGATGACCATGTCCCCTCTAGGCATAGCCCCTGCCCGACCGGGCATGAACCTCCCATTCCCTTCTGGGCACGGCTCCTCCTCTTGTAGTATTGTCCCTGCCCTCTGTGTATGCTACTCCCATTCTGGGAAAGGCCACACCCCTGTGACCTGGCCACATCCCTTCTGGACACAGCTCCTCCCATGTGGCCATGGCCCCACCTCCTTAATGATAGCACCTTCTCTGGACCTCTCCTCCTGGTCTGTCACTCCACACTCTGGACCATAACCCCAGCCCACAGCCACACCTGCCTGTGTCCCTGCCCCTGCCCCCATCCCCACCTCACTGAGGTGCTGCCCCACAGGTGGTGTATTTCACGGCCACCTTTCCCTATGTGGTGCTCACCATCCTCTTCGTGCGCGGCATCACGCTGGAGGGGGCCGTCACTGGCATCATGTACTACCTGACGCCCCAGTGGGACAAGATCCTCAATGCTAAGGTGAGCAGGGACGACGGGTGGCGGGCAGCCAGGGCTGAGCGGGGCTGGGGACACAGCATTGACCATCCCACTGCCACAGGTGTGGGGTGACGCGGCCTCGCAGATCTTCTACTCGCTGGGCTGTGCCTGGGGCGGGCTCATCACCATGGCCTCCTACAACAAGTTCAACAACAACTGCTACCGGTGAGTGCTCGATCACAGTCCCCCAGCCCTGCCACTGCCCTCGTGTCCACTGCTGGCACTGACTCCTCTTCCCATAGGGACAGCATCATCATCAGCATCACCAACTGTGCTACCAGCGTCTATGCTGGCTTCGTCATCTTCTCCATCCTGGGCTTCATGGCCAACCACCTGGGTGTGGATGTCTCCAAGGTGGCTGACCACGGGCCGGGCCTGGCCTTCGTCGCCTACCCAGAGGCCCTCACCTTGCTCCCCATCTCGCCACTGTGGTCCATTCTCTTCTTCTTTATGCTCATCCTCCTGGGGCTGGGTACACAGGTAGGTTGTGGTGGGGCCAGCATGCTCAGATGGGGTGGCATGGTGGGGCCAAGGTGGTGACATGCTACCCTCTGTGCCCCATACGCAGTTCTGCCTGCTGGAGACTCTGGTCACGGCCATTGTGGATGAGGTGGGCAATGAGTGGATCATCCGCAAAAAGACCTTCGTAACGCTGGGAGTGGCTGTGGCTGGCTTCCTGCTGGGTGTCCCGCTCACCACGCAGGTATGTGACCATGGGACTGTCACCACAGGGTGCCATTGTCATGGCCACCTTCATCAGCCACATCCACTTTGTGGCCACTGTGATGGTAGTGACAGCCAGGGCCTGGTCTTGCCATGCCAACACTGGTGATGGTACCCAGAATTAAGTGTCTCCATGCTGACTCTGGCATCAGGCATAGCCAGGCCAGCTGTGGTGGTGGTATCCGAGCTGTGTGTTGCCGGCACCGTCAGCATGGCTGTGCCGTTTCCCTGCCAGCGGCGGTGGTACCGCAGGGGCAGCTGTGCCAATGGGTCTGTCTTCCAGGCGGGCATCTACTGGCTCCTGCTGATGGACAACTACGCCGCCAGCTTCTCCCTGGTGGTCATCTCCTGCATCATGTGTGTGGCCATCATGTACATCTATGGTAGGTGCAGCTGCCTGCAGCCAATCGGATGGTAGGGCTGACTGGGCCAGCCAATGGGGAAGGGCTTGCCCCAGCCTGTGGCCAATCAGCGGTTTGCTCTGTGCTGTGTGGGGAGGCTGTCACCCAATCGGGAGCTGCGGCATGATGGGGAGGCTGGTGGGAACCACCACGATGGCGCTGGAGCTGGAGCTAGGTGGGCGGTGAGGGGGCTCAGGTCATCACCGGGGCTGATGGTCACTTTTCTCCCCAGGGCATCGGAACTACTTCAAGGACATTGAGATGATGCTGGGATTTCCTCCCCCACTCTTCTTCCAGATCTGCTGGCGCTTCATCTCACCTGCCATCATATTTGTGAGCATCGCAACCGTGGAGCATTGGGCTGTGGAAGGAGGGGGCGAGGAGCTCACCTGGACATGGCACTCCCTGGAGAGGAGGGTGCTGGGCTCAGGAGAGCAGGAATAGGGCAGAAGCGGGGAAGTTGTGGGGGCACAGAGCAAGCTGGCACCTCCCCACTGGCTGATCCTGCCTATCTCTTCCCAGTTCATCCTGGTCTTCACAGTGATCCAGTACCGGCCCATCTCCTACAATGAGTATGTCTACCCTACCTGGGCCATCAGCATCGGCTTCCTCATGGCACTGTCTTCCGTCATCTGCATCCCCATCTACGCCATCTACAAAGTGTGCCGTTCTGAGGGGGACACACTGCTTCAGGTGGGTGGCCTGGGGCTACACCCCTTTGTCTGTGTCCCACCTGAGGCTGCCAGCAAGGCTATCCCTGACCTCGCTGGAGCTGTCAGCAGTGGCTGTGTGCAGGCAGCATGCACAGGGCACCACATTTCTGTACACCCCTGGAAGCTGCTGGCACGTGGGTCCAGACTGGGGCAGGGGAGCGTGGTGGGTGCTAATCTTGTCTCCATCCTCTCCCTTTCTAGCGCTTGAAAAATGCTACCAAGGCAAGCAAGGACTGGGGCCCAGCGCTGCCGGAGCACCGCAGCGGGCGCTACGCCCCAGCGTTCAGCCCTTCCACCGAGTCCCACCTGGAGGTGCAGCCCCTGCAGCCAGAGAAGGGCCAGAGTGAGGCAGCGGCTGCATCCCCCGTGCAGGGCAGCAATGGCTCAGCCCACAGCCAGGACTCCAGACTGTGACCCCCCACAATCCCCGCACCCCCTCTAACCCCTCTTGCACCTTCCGCNTACGGTAACCTTTGTGCTCGACGCTGGGACAAGAGAGGAGGGGGCACAGCCCCGGGAGGGCCGGGGGCCAGAGGCACTTTGCAGGGGCCTTGACCTAGGGATACGTACAGGATGGGGGGGGGTGGGATGCTCACAGGCTCCCACCCCCCCCTCCCTAAGCCAGGCAGCCTGCCCTGCCATGAGGCACCCTCCTGACCTTCCTGTGGGGAGGACATGGAGTGGGAGCAGGGTTGGGCATTCCAGGACTGCCCGTGGCCTGTGTGTGCACAAGGCCGTCATGGCAGGGGTTGGCACTGCAGGGACCCCCCGCCTGGGTGCACACCCACTGTGGCCCAGAGCCTACTGGGTCTCACAGGTGGTCATGCCCAGGGGTGCTGCCAGGCACCAGGCCAGCACAGGGAGATGGGGGGCAAGCATGTTGCTTGCACCGGCAGGGGGATCTGACAGCACAAGACACAAGCACTTAGAGCACATGTGTGTGCTCACAGACACAGCATGGGCACACATGTGGCATACGTGGGCATGCACATATGCACGGTACGTCGGGGCTGTGCAGGCAGTGAGCTGGGATGCTCCCCTCCATGCACCCCTCCACCCTGTGGCCCCACTGGGGTCTGTGGGTGCCCTTCTGGGTGGCCAGGCATCGCCTGCAAAGCTGGGCACAGCCACAAGCAGCATGGGCACAGCCTAATGCTGCTGCCTGCCCCACGGTGGGGCAGGAGGCTGCGGAGTACTTAAGCCTGGCCAGGGGGTAACCAGACAGGGATGAGGTCCAGCTCTCCCTGTCAGCCCCAGCACTGGCAGGGGAGGACCCTCCATGGTGCTAAGGGGGAGCAGGATGGACTGGCCTCCCCCAGCTGCTCTTTAGCAAGAGGTACCAGCGGAGACACAAAGGGCTGCACCAGCCCACTCGCTCCGTGCCATCTGGGGATGTTCAGTCCCTAACCAGTATTAGTGGAACAGGATGCACTGGCAAAGGCCGGGCAGTTTTAAATCTGTCTTCCAGCTCCAAGCAAAGGGCTTGGAGCTCTTGATTTGGGGTGGATGGGATGAGACCCTTCCCACCCCGCTTGCTCCCCTCCCAGGCAGCACCCTGTGCTCCCTATGTTGCAGCCCTGAGGCTGGCACAGAGACATGGCACAGCTTGGCACGGTGGCGGGAGGCAGTGGGCGGCGAGCCCCAGCAAGATGTTCCAGCTCCCCGTCCCGAGCCCCCCGTCGTGCCGCGGCGAGGGGCGCAGGTTCCCGCATGGTGCCCATGCCCTGCCCCTCGAGTCACGCCGCTACTCTTCACCTCTAATTGTTAGCAATAACGCGCGCGTCCCTGGGCAGTGCTGCCTGTGCCAGTGTCTCTGGGCAGCGCTGCCTGTGCCAGTGTCTCTCCTGGTGTAGAGTTCTAAAGTATCCTAGATTTTAATGAGATTTATATTCCTGAGGCTGTGTCCCGCAGTGCCCTTCTTTGGGAACCACGTGGGGGGAGGGAGGGGTTGAAGAGTGGGGGACCACACTTAATAGGTGCAGCTCTTTTCCCCTCTGATGCCAGGTATTGGCACTCAACAGCTGGCTAGGTCCTGGGGAATTCTCCTTTGCCCTGCTTGGACGTGCAGAACCAGCTGGAGGTAAGGCAGAGGATGGAGGACGGGCTTATCCCTGCCGGGGGAGAGCACTGTCCCCAAATGGACGGGATGGCAGCAAATGTCCGTGGCACAGTGAGGGCAGCTGGCTTTGCCCTGTGCATGCCCTGGGCAGTTTGTCCTGGCTGGGGCTGGGTACCTTGTTAGGCCCCCCTGCATTGCTGAGTGAGCTGGGGGGGCCCACAAGGGTAGGCAGGGTGAGGCAGGCGCTGTTCCTCCCAGCCAGCAGCTGGAGGTGCCAGACAGGACTTCCCCTCTATACTCCACAGTCCCACTTCCTCATCAGATGGTGCTTTCTCCCACCCCCACAAACCCTGCCAACTTTTCAAACTTTTATTAAATACAAAACCCCCGGTCTCTATGACCGAACGCTGCATTCAACGTACGCTGAAAAAAGGGTCAGACATTCAAATGTACAAAAGTCGCCAGTGCCCCCCAGCCCTGGCGAGCTGCCCTGCTCCCAACCCCACTGCTCCCAGCCCCCATGGAGCGTCAGGGGTGCTGGGGCTCCCAGTCCCATGGAGGGGCACAGGGCTCCCGCCCTGCATGATCCCAGCCTCTCGTGCCTGCAGCACCCCTGCCCCTGGCTTGGAAGGGGGAAGGCAGACAAGGGGAGACCTCAAGGGGAAGATTCCCTCCCTGCTAAAGGGGGGCTGCACCAGCCCCCACCACAAGGGGCTGGGGGGTTCAAATGAGCCCTATTTCCCCCACCAAAGGGGGAGGGCAGGTGCAGGCAGGGGCCGCACACACACACAGCACCTGCCTTTGGGGAAGGGGGATGGAATACAGCTGCCATCCCCCCAGCCCTGGGGAAACTGAGGCACAGCGAGGGGCGTTCGCTAATCAGAGGTCTCTGTTTGGCAGAGCTGAGACAGGGCCCGGCTCTAAGCACCAGACTAAAGCAGAGGAAGACAGCAAGCCACGTCTGTGTGCCCAGCAGCATGGGCAGTGCCTGGCCAGGGCAGCAACCTCGCCCTGATCCTGCCTGCCTGGGGGCCCCAGGCTGCTCCCATCCCCAGCTGGGGCAGCAGCGGCTCCAGCACTGGTAAAGGGGGAAGCCTGCACCCCACTTCTCACAGCGCTGGTGGGGACCCTCCAGCTCTCACAGAGCAGTGGGATTTCACCCTCCCCATCCAGGGTGCAGGCAGGAGCTGGCATGGACTGGGGGCTCCTCGCCAGGCCTGGGACTGCCCCCTCCCTCTGTGCCAGGAGCTGCTCGCAGGGCAGCCGGGCTCGTCCACCAACACACCACGTATGGGGCAGGGGTCCTGCAAACACACTCGTGGGGATGGGGGGGATAGAGAAATCCTGGGGACCAAAGGGCCGGCTGGGGGGCAGCCGTCTCCAGAAGGCAGCAGAGTAGGCAGAAAACATCCCTGTCCAGTCCTGGCTCCTGAGCTGGGGCAAAACCCGCCCTGCCCAGCCAGCCTGGGCACAGGGGTTCCCGGTGACAGGAGCACTAGCCGCGGGCCAGGCGAGGCGGTGGCCTGCCGATCTCCACCGTGATGTTGGTGTACATGGGCTGGCGGGAGATCTCCACCAGCCGGTACTGCAGCGAGCTGATCCCGTCCCGCTTCATCGTCATTTTGGTGTTCTGGATCTTGGTGAATCTGGTGGAAAGAAGAGCAGGACGAGGATGGGGGGATGTCTTCCTGTAGTGCCAGCAGTGCTGGACCTCTGTGGGGGTGAGCAGCCAAGTGATGGCCCAGCGTCCCAACTGCCCCAGCCCTGCGGCTCACTCACCTCTGCGGGTTGGGCTCGTTGTGTTTGTCGCGTTCATGCTTAATCATGCGGTACCTCCCAATGCGGATGTCGGGCCTCGACACCTTCATGCCATTCAGGGAGATGCTGGGGGCCAGGAGCAGGGTGGGATCAGTGTGCGGGCACCAGGGTGGGACATTCCCCAGCCCAGAGACCTCCAGGGTCAGAGCCCAGGCAAAATAAACCCGTCCCTGGTTAAATAAAGCTGTGCCAAGCCAAGATGAGCAAAGCCAGGCCCCACTCAGGGCAGTGTCATGACCTAGGGTGTCACATGCCCCACGGCAGTGTGCCCAAACCACCACTCCCGTCCAGGGACCAGCAGCTGCATTCAGCCTGTGCTGCACACAGGCAGCCATCCATGTGCAGCCATCCATCTCTCCCTCCCTTCCTCCCTCCCTCTGCGGCCCCTGCCCTTTACATTCCCTGAATGCTGCTGCCTAGCCCTTTCCATGGAGCCCTCCCCTCAGATCAAGGGCTGCCTGAAGCTCTTCCAGAGCTCCACACACTTCTCGTCCCCCACCCCAAGCCCACCTTGTGTGGAAATCACAACTGTGCCACATGCCCAGGGCTCCCACAAGGGTGTTTTGCTCTTCTGGCCATTACAGGCTGGTTACATCCCACTGGCTGCACACTGCTTCCCTGGGCAGCATTGTGGGGGAACCCATGGGAGGTGAGGTGCCACTGTCCAGCTCTGGCACCCAACACAGGGTGTGAGGGGATTGGGCTCTGCTCAGCACACAGCTGTACTGCCGGCAGAAATGACCGCATGGCTGCTGCAAGGCGACCACTGAGATGCTTCCAAGTTTTTAATTTCAGCCCTGGAGACATCCAAGTCCAGCATCCCAGCCCTCATACGGAGCAGAGCCCACAGGCACACCACCCTGTGGGTGCAGCACATACCACACTGCAAGCTTCAGCCACAAGGGAGGCAGAGGGGTGTCCTGCAGCCCCCCAGCACCCTGGGAGAGGCCAGTTCCATCCATGAGGGTCATCAACCGCAAAGTTGGAGTGTAATTCAATCCCTCCCTCACATGTGGCATGGCCCATGCACATCCCCCACAAAACTGGGAACACCAGCACAGTAAGAGTGCTAACTCAGTGCTTGGTGAGGAGCCTGGTACACCCCAACCAGTCAGTGCTAGCAAGGGGTTGGCACCTACCGATTAAAGATGTCATCGTCCTCTCCTCCCCAGCCCCAGTACTCATTGGGAAAGCCATTGATCTTCAGGAACTGGGACTTGCTCAGCCCAGAGACACCACCAAAGTAGCCGGCATAGGGCAGCCTGCAGGTTGACAGCAAATGGGTCAGCTCCAGGAACAGGCAAAGATGGAGGTGAGCGCCAGGGGGACCCCCAGGTACAAGGACCGACCCTTTCCTGTGTCACTCTCCTACCCAGGGCTCTGTGCCCTTTCCCATCTCAGGTCCACAATTCAAGCCATCAACCTCATGCCTGCCCCAGGTGACAATCTAGGGTGGTTGCCCTGATGTCATCCCAGAGAGATATTCCAGCCCTGCCTGGACAGAAACACCCCAGCTCCCCAGGGCACCCACCTGAACCCAAACTTGTCCATGCCAACAGCAAAGTGCCGTGGCTGCTCGTAGCAGCGATAGAGGTTGCGATCGTCCATGGGGATGAGGTCCACATCGCTGAAAATGAAGCAGTCATACTCCTCGTCGTCCTTGAGTGCCTCCATGAATCCCACGTTGAGCAGCTTGGCCCGGTTGAAGGTGTCTTCACCAAACTGCAGGGCAGAGCTCAGCAATGCCTGCTTGTCCACCCCAG
>VZTG01008006.1:25743-37963 GCA_013397845.1 Melanocharis versteri
CCGCCACCCCCTTGCCCCTGCCCCCCTCACCTGGTTGATGATGTAGATACCATAAGCCACCTTCTGCCGGCGCAGGATGGGGTGCAGGTAGTGCAGCCAGTACTTGAGGTGGTGCTCACGGTGCCGGAAGGGGATGAGGATGGCCACCTTCTGCCGGGGTAGGCAGTCTGGGGGGGTGTACTTGCCGCCCTGGCGCACATCAGGGTTCTCCCGCTGCACTCGCTCCATGCTCATGGGAGAGCTGAACTCGATGAGCAGGCGCCCAACTGTGAGAGGGAGGGCAGGGCAATGCCCACAGGACACGGTCAGGGTCATGGTCACCTGCCACTCCTGCCCAGAGTGGTAAAGCAAACAGCGAGGGGGACCGGCACTGCCGAGGGCAGAGTGCGCCCCAAACCTTTCCTAAACAGGGGCAGAGACACTGGGCTAACAAAACCTGAAACCACCTGCTCTGATTCAGTTCCAGGCTGGGGTTTCTCTACTACTTGAAGGGGAAGCCATGCCCAGGGGATAAGGATATCAGCCACAAGCACCCACCTTAGCCCCATGTTCAGAGTCAGAGCCCAAATTCATCCCCAACGCTCACCCAGCATGTCTCACCTAAGCCAGGAGGTGTCTCCTGGCAGGGCTGCAAGGGCTTCTCCGTGGTGGACTGGTTGGTGCTGGGCTTGGTGCTGGGGGATGGGGCCTCAGCACCGGCTGGCCCGTAGCTGGGAACGGTACCGTTGGGGCGGGAGGAGTTGGAGAAGGGGTGGGCGCGCGAGGCGTTCCTGGTGTTGAAACGGCTGAAGAAGTCCAGGTGCTGCGCGTAGACGTCAAAATAGAGGATCATGATGATGACAAAGTGGAGCAGGCAGAGCAGCAGCACAGCCTTGCAAATCCTTTCCAGGGTCACCCCCAAGAGCAGCCTGGTCATCTTCTGGGCACGGACAGGCGGACATGTGCGCTTGGCGGGGCAGGGGGGCGGCTCCAGCCACGGTCCTGATCCTGCCAAGACACTTCATGCTCAGGACACCACGAGCCTGAGCCCCCAGCCCAGCCCAAATGACAATGGGACAGCAGGAGCAGCACAGGCCTCATGCAGAGGTGAAGGGCCTGCAAGATGGTATGCCAGAGAGCACCCTAGGGGGAATGCTGCACCTGGATCCCTGCTCTGAAGGCACAATCATGAAGATACGAGAGGTCCTCAGCCCCACATAGCAAGTCCCCTCCTTGCTTTCCCAGACCAAGACCAGAACAGGACAGACCCACTCCTCTTCCCTTTTTCCCACTCAGAGAGAGGATGGGGACACCTCCACACATGCCACAAAGAGCCTACATGGAGGTTGGGCCCTTGAAAAAGGCTACACTCTCCAAAATAATGGCCAGCCTGGGATGTTCCAAGGGCACCACAGGTGTCCCCACCAGCCACCCCTTTCTGAGGCACCCCACTTCCCTGTTCCCCATCCTGCTCCCTCCCCACAGAGCTACACCCCAGCAGCAGCACCAAAGCGGGGCGGCAGTGATAGTCCTGCTGGCAGGGGCCTTCCTCGAGGCACCCAGCGGGCGAGCAGCTGCACGGCAGACACTGAGCCAAGCCAAACCCAGCAGGACATCCCAGCCCCCCTGAGTCAGGGTTCCCTGCCACATCCAGGGGGTCTGGCTTACAGCCAGCGGCGCAGATCCTCTCCCCTCCTGCTGATGGTGAGGCCCCCTAGGACACTGGGACTGCTGGGAGTCAGGGTCCCCTTATCTCCCACATGACACCTGGAGCCAGGCCAGAGCCCTGCCGGGAAGCCAGCTGGGAGAGTCACTAGAGAGTCCCAGACAAGTCAAACCATCCGGCCTTTCCCAGCCCTGCTGCTGCCAGGGCTCAGGCCGCAGCACAGCCATGCACCCCAGTTCCTGCCCTGATCCCTGCCCTGCTAGTCCCTGCTTTCAGGGAAGCTGCTAGGACATGGCAAGGCAATCACAAGGGACAGGCACTGGGGTTCACAAGGCCCTGGGAACCTCGGGACAGGCCAGAGCTGCTGCATGGTCCTTGGGGGGACCTTGGTGGCTGGTGATCTGCAGCAGGACCCCCCAGCAGGAGTGCAAGGAGCACGCAACAGTGCTGGCAACCGGTCACTAGCACCTGCCAGCCCTGTCCAGTGGGGCCCCCCAGGGAGCCGCAGGGCACTGAGTTGGCAGTGATGGCCACATTGGATGGGTGTGGGGATCGGAGCTGAGGTGTGAAGCAGGATCCTTTGCCCAGCCCTGCTCTGGGGTGTGCTCTCCCAGCTGCAGGATTGACCCTGGCAGGCAGACCCTGGGAGGTGCTGGAAAAGGCTCTGAGCCCAACGCCCCAACTATGTCCACCCTCTCTCTGCAGGATGCAGAGCAGTATCCCTGTGGAAAGGGGTGTCCCGGCAGGTGTCAGCAGCCCAACCCCACATCCAGTTTTTTTCTAGAAAGTAGCCCTCTGAAGAAAAGCTGGCTTTGCTGTTATCGCCCAAACTTTCCCCCGATCACAGTGCCTTGTCACCCCGCACACTCCATCATACAGGAACCCGCCTGCCCCCAGCACCTGCCAGAACCCCCCCCTCCAAAAACCTGTGTAGTATATAGAGTGGTGATGCCTCAACAGCCAGATGGGGAGGCAATAGGGAGAAATCAGAGCTGGTTTTAGGGGCCCTTTGGCAGAATGGTGCACGAGGCAAGTAAAGAGTGACGCTCAGCAAGAACAAAAGCAAAGCACTCCATCAAGCAGCGGCCACAGGACACCACGAACATGAGTGGGCTTAGAAACAACTGCTGAGGAAGGGGTTATGAAATATGATGTCATCTCCCCCCACCGCAGCATCTGTGCGGGGTGTGAGAGGCCAAAAGCAACCTGAGGCTGGGGAGCTCGTCCCCAGGGTTTCAGGCCGGCGCAGTGTATGCCATGGGGCTGGTGATGCTCGTTCTGGAGGGGATGCTCAACCCCGTGGACTCAATCCTTCTTCTCACAAGACATCCCAGGGATGGGAGAAGGGAGGCATGGTGGGAGTCGATGGCTCCGATGCCCTAAAGGTGGCCACCTCTAGGCCAAAAGTGGGGCGAGGGGCCGCATTCAGCACAACTAACACTCCCTCGCCCCCTAATTTTTCCCAGTCCCCGACACACGCAAAAACTTATTCAGAAAATTAGAAACAACCTCAAAATTAGGCTTTTTCCCGAGCCGGAGCGGTGCCGCCCATGAGCGACCGGGATCGCATCCCCCGGGTCGCATCCCGGGCCTCCCCCGCCCGGCCAGGCCTGCCCGCGCCGCTCCACNCGGGGCCGCCGCCGCCGCCCGCCCCGGAGCGAGGAGGGCAGTCCCGCAGGCACCGGGGCCCACGGGCGCGGATCTCGTGGGTGCAGACACCCCGGGGCTGTGCGATGCCTCCGGCTCCACACGGGATGTTCAGCCCTTGGCCCCAGGCGCGGCACCGGGGACCCTCCAAGCACCACACAGGCACAGGGTGTCCCGGCCTTTCTTCGTTCCCTTGCTTCCCGTTGCCGGGAGGCAGCGCTTCCACGGACCCACCCGCGGCGACTCCCACGCTCCCGGCCGTTGGTGCTGGCTCAGCGTCCGTTGCAACCTATTTGTGGCTCCTTCCCTCCCACACCACCCTTTCCATGTTCCATTCCTGGGAAACACTGGGAATCTCACTCTCCTTACCGCAACGGTGTCACTGAAAGATCTTGGTTTGGTCCCACCACAAGTAGTTTTTGCACTGTCTTGCAGCCTTTCCCTTCCTGCCACCCCTCAGCCCCTTTCCCCAGCACTTGTGCCTGTTTAGAGCAACCCCTGTCCCTGAGGCCTCTCCTTCGCCCATACCTGGCTGCTCACCCAAGCGAGGGCTTTCTTGCTCCCTTCAGAAGCTCCCTTCAGCAGACAGCCTTTCAGAAGAGAACTGAATGGCACCCAACCAGCCCAGCCCTGCTCCACCCCTGCAAACAAGCCCGGCTGAAAGCAGTCCAACTTCTGCCTCCAGCTCTTGGTTTGTCTCCTCAGCAGGTGGCATCTTCCTCATCAATACCTACACATGGTTACCAAAATATCTTTTAACTCCCGCTGCTGCTGCTTCTAAATGAGACAAGGTGTAAGATCCTGGAGCCTTTTTAAAGCTTTTTTTTCCTCTGCCTGAGCAGCAGGTGTTCAGCAGGTGTTCAGTCCAAGTCCTTGAACCCAAGCACACACACCTAGAAAAAGGTGAGCACAGGGTGTGCTCACCTGATCACTGCTGGCCATGGTAGGCAGGCTGTGGATCATCCTGAGAGTAGCCCTTATAGGTCTCATATCCTTACAAAGGGCCTGTGGGCAAGTCTGGAGCCCATTTCCCTGCCAAAGCTGTGATATACACAGGCAGGATCGGGAGAGTGGAAAAGCACCCCACAGAGGCATGTTTCCGACAGCAGATGCATTTCTATCTGGGCTGGGCAGGGCAGGGCAAGGCCCATCCCTGAAAAACAAGTGGGTGAGTCTTTCAAGGCAGCTGCTAATCAGGAAGATGATTAACCCATAAAGCAGCTTCCCTAACACCAGCACAGCCTCTCCAACCCCAGGCATCTCCTTCCTGAGCTTGGTATGGGTCTGACGAGATGGCTCTGCAGCTCCCAGGGGCCTCAGATGTCTCCAGCCTGCAGGAGCAGCAATGGGGTACAGCTCTCATGCAGGACAGGCAGAAGTCTGCCTACACCTGACTTTCTCCCAACCAGGCAGAGCCCAGTTTGTGTCCTGCCACTACACAGGGCCCACATTGCTTTTGTGAGAACCTCTAGCCTCAGGGGACAGCCAGCACAGCTAGTAGGGGCAGTGGCTTGGTTTTCCCCCCACAGCCATCATGTACCCACAGCTGAAATACACTGCAGTCCCAAAACTCACAGGACAACGTGGAACACAGGCAGGAGAGCAGCAGATCTCAGAGGGGTCATGCAGAGGCAGCTGCCCTAGTTCAAGGGCAAGAATCTGCAGGCTCCAGCAGCCTCACTGCTGCCCCAGCCTCTGGCATCCACGTGGGAAGAGAGAGGGGCAGCTCTAGGCATGCATCTGCCCTGACCCAGCACTGGAAGATCAGTGCTTTCTCTATGAAGGTGTACCGGTAGCAGAGCAGGATGAGGGCCTTGTGCTCGATACAGCAGACAGCAGAAGGAGCAGCCTCCAGGCTCTCTGCAGAGCACATGCAGAAGGACCTTCTTCCCTTCCCCCAAGCAGCAGATGATCTGCAGGTCCAGCTGTCCACAGCCAGCTTCCCCATACTATTCAGCACAGCCAGGGACAGCGAACAGAGCCAGCACAAAGTGTCCCCTCCCCAGGACCTCTGCCAGGGCCCCCTGGCCAGAGGGGCACTGCAGACTGGAGAGCCCCAGCATGCAGCCAACAGTCACAGCAGGGAGTTGCTGGCTGGAGGATGTCCTTTGAAGGGGCAAAAGCTTCACTTGTCTGCCCTTCTAGTGCTCCCCAGCTGCACAATGGGGCTACGGACACTGTGTACACCCCCACTGCACTAAACTACCTGGATGGCAGCTGAAAGGCTCAAAGCAGCTTGTGTTGGGTTCATGTTGGGCTGCTAGGAGCCTGGCAGAGGCAACTCGGAGCTGCCTGTTGCCTGTTCCAACAGCCTTGTACCTGCTTCAGGCAGCAAGGCACAGCTCTGTGTTCCCACAGCCCAGACAGGGCAGCTCTTACAGCCTGAGAAGGCAACAGAATTAACTCCACACAGGCAGGACACCACCAGGCTCCTGGAACAGGACAGGGATTTTGCCAGAGGCACAGAGAAGAATCTCTGAGCACTGAGGGAGCCCAAACCACCCCTTGCTCTCTGCAAACCTCCCTAGCATGCACAGGGCAGAGAAGGAGCTGGACGAGAACCATATTTATTTCACTGACACAGAATTGCACTGATGGTCGATTCTACACACCGGGGATGGGCAGCAGCAGGGCCCTACGGGCTGGGCCAGGCCACTGGGGGCAGAATTCACACAGGGAAATTTGTTTCTTCCAAGGGGCCGATTGGTCTGCAGGATGGGGTTCTACGCAGTCAGGCTCCTGCTCCCGACGCCAGGAATCTCCCACCCCAATCAAGTATAGAAACATTAAATAAGTATATACAGAACCTCTTGGGGTGGGCTGGAACAGGCTGAGTGCAAGAGGGCTCAGCCCATTTTTACTCTAGATGTCTAGAAAAAAAAAAAGAAGAGAGGTTAGGTAGTGGCCCACAAACCCCAGCTCAGCATCCCAGTCCCACCCAAGTACCCCAGGACGATCCAGAAGCTGCAGACAGCTTACCAGTCCCACTGGTAAGACATGAGCATCACACCAGATGCACCCAAGGTGACACTCTTGGTGACGAGAGGGGCCATCAGAAGGGTTCACAATGTTGCAAATAGGCACAGTATGGTGTGGGAAGCGCTGCGCCACCCCAAACCTTGTAAGCAGCCTCCCCATCCCAAAGCAGAAGATTGTGCTGAAGCCCAGGTGTGTCTCCCCAGGGCTGGAGAGCATCCAGGGTGACAGGCACCTTGTGCTCATGTAGGCCTGGTGGCCTCAGGAAGCAGGTACCTGCAGGATAGCAACGATGACTCCAAACAGCCCTATGGCACTGCCAAAGATTTCCACGATCAGGATCTTGACGAAGAGGCTGGCATTCTGGGCATCAGCCAGGGCAGCCCCGCTGCCCACGATGCCCACGCAGACCCCACAGAAGAGATTGCATAAACCCACGGTCAGACCAGCTCCAAACATGGAGAAACCTGTGAGAGAGGAACGCTGCAAGAGCAGGGGGTAACGCCCTTCCACCTGCACCCAGGACATGCTGCAGAACCTCTGCCTGGAGGTGACAGAAGACCCAGAGCTGCCAAGCCCCAGCACCGCCCTGTTTGGGGAGCACGACTGCTCCGAGGTGTGCCCCAGCTCCTGCAGTGCCAGGCCAGCAAGGGACAGCAATCTGCTGCCACCCAGGGGAGGAGCAGTGCTCCTGCTGGGCAGCACAGCCCGCTGGGTGCAGGAGGACCTCGGGAAGGTAAGCAAAAAGCTGCCTTTCAGGAGAAGAGTCCCATGTCCTGCAGACACCAGCAGCAGACAGCACCAGCGACCCAGCAGTCCTTACCTGCGTGGTAGTTCCTGGCTCCAATCTCTTCTGGGGTGACTCCAGTGAAAGGCTGAGAGAAAGCACAGGACCTGGGTTAGTGACAAGTCTGTGGTCTCTGGAAAAGGTACCTGTCCCTGATACAGCATGAGGCAGCCACATTTTGGTCAGAGCTGGTCCCTGACTCTGTGTCAGGCTGGCTTCATGGCATCTGCCCTGTGTGTGCTCTCCCAACCTTCTCTTCATCACAGACAAGGATCACTACACAGACCACCAGTCCAAAGGCACAACAGTGTTCGAAGTCCCCACAGGGCTACCGCTCACAACACTGGCCCATGAGCAGCTGCCCATCCCCACCACGGCCCCGAGGCCGGCGCAGGGATGGCAGGGCAGCCCAGGCGCTCCCATACCTCAGCCATGTTACTGATGACTATTGCCATGATGATCCCGTAGATGGCCACGGCCTCGCAGAAAATGATGCTGTGGGAGAAAGGCAAAGCCTGAGCACAGCATCTCGGTCAATCTGACCAGTGTCCCAGGGGAAAGACCCCACCCCAAGGAGCCCCAGCCATTTCATGCCCAGCCAGCCAGACCCCTCCACAGCCATATGGGAAGCTACGCACTCCAAACTAGGGGGAGCTGCCAAACACAAAGGCTGGATTCTGGTTGTGCTGTGGCACCTGAGTAAGCTGCACGGATCCTGTGGGAAGCAGGCCTAGGGAGCCCTGTCCTTCACCAGCCCTTTCTGCTCCTTGTGGAAGGGTTGTGCAAGAACCCTTGCCTAGGCAGGATGTGTGATCTCAGGGTGTTTGTTTTGAACACACTGGGCTCATTCACAGTGTGATATCACACAGTGACCCTTCCAAGCAGCACTCTGGCTCCTTTAGGGCTCTTTGTTTTGAAAGCAAACAGCATCAGCAGCTCGGCAAGGAACAGTCTGCCAGAAGCACCCAGCTAGAGAGCAGACAGAAGCCTCTTCACTGGGTTGTGACCTGCCCCACTTAGGTGCAGCACGAGAACTAACCCCAGGTCTGTGCTTACCTCACCAGATTCTTCGTTTTGATCCGTGGGGCCTTGACTCCACCTCCAATGATGCTGGAGCCCGTGATGTAAATCCCCCTGTAGCAGACAAGGGTGGTTGGTTGCAGGTTTGGCACTCGCAGAATTCTATACAGAAACCAGGATCTTTCAGTGGAGCAAAGAATCAGGCATGCAGCTGGGGGACACTGAGCACTCCACCTAGCCACTCCTAGGGTATGAGCGGCCCCAGGCTCCACCACCTACACCAGCAGAACTGCTGGGGCACAAGAGCCACCACTGGACAGCCTGAGCTCAGGGGTACAGCTTCCAGAGACGTCCCTGTCCTTCCACTGCCACTGCTGCGTGTGGGCTGGTCCACCCAGACCCCCCAGAGGCCCAGCAATTCAGCTCCACTGCTGTGGTGACCCACAGCCCTACATGTACACATTGTTCTGCCCCTGCTCTGCCGTGGGAAAACTGCAGAGTATACACAGCTACCAAGGTGGGACAGCAGGAGAATGCTGAAGAGCCAGTCCCACTCACCAGGCAGCTCCCACCACAGACAGGGAGATGGCCAAGCCAATGCCCAGGTTGGACCACATGTAGGGTGAGGTCTCTGTCAGAAACCTGGAGAGGAAGAAGTGTCCTGAGTTAGCACAGAGACTGATTCCCCATAGTCACACCACACAGCCCATCCCAAAACAAGTACCCCTCCACCAAATTACGAAGCTCAAGATGGGTCGGGCAGCCAGACAGCAGGACATGAGAACCTCCCTCTGCCAGCCAGAAACACAGGACCCTCACCTGCATGGATCAAGATCTTCCTCCCAAACCCCCAGTGTGAAGTGGAAGCCTGGGGTCAGAGACGTGGAGGGCAGAGCGGCAATAGCTGCACCAGGACCTAGTATGGAGCCAGCCACAGAACACATGGGCTGCATCCATCCCACCTCCCAGGGAACAGAGGCCCTGCTCACTGTAGCTCTCATTCTCCTGCGATGCAGTGACCACTGCCCATCACTCAAAAGCAGGTGCTGCTCCTGGGAGGCACTGCCAGCACCACCTGCCTCCTCACACAGCCCTGAGGATGCCCGTGTTTACAGGGAACTCACCAAGCCACATCGAAGCGGAAGCCCAGGTCAAATATCGTGTAGCAGATCCCTGGAAAGCAAGAACAAGATGGAAACCTCTAGGCAGGCACCAGCTGGATCCAGCACTGCCAGTTCCTCCCCCACCTGTGAAACCCCGAGGCAAAGGCCCAGGAGCACAGCACACCATGAAGGAGGGTTACCGGGAAGACTGGCTCAGGCATGCAGAGCCGTGGGGCAGGGTGTCCCCTCCTAATCCTACCCCCATGATCCCAACACTTCCACATCAGCACAGGACAGACAGCCTGGACCTGCAATACCGTCAGACCCTATCCCAGTCTTGCCCAGAAGATGATCACGGTTGTTGTCACACCCATTTTCTATCCCCTGGCCCTGCTGAGCACCCACAGACCATGCTGAGCTGCAGGGTCTCAAGGGCAGTCCATAGCCCTGTGCCCTGGCACGGTCTCCACCGTGGGTCTCCAATGGCTCAGCTCTGTTGGAGAGACACAGCTCCAAGGGACCTCTTCCCTGCCACAGGAGGGACAAGAGGAGCGAGGCTGTGCCCTGACTGACCATCACAAGCTGCTACATCATCATCCCACCAGCGTTTGTGTTGCTTCCCAGGAGCCCATCAACACGAGAAGCTCCAGCTTTCCTCCAACACCCGCTTTCCAAGGCTGTGGGTTCAAGATATGACTGCTGTCCTTAGCATTTCCCTCAGGGTAATTTCCAGGTAAACTTATACTCCAACACAGGCAGGAGACACCAAAGCACTGCCCTGAGAAACTCAGAAAAGCTGTGCCTTTCCACAGAGGCCTTGCTCTGCCGTGCTCATTTCCCACTTAGAACCACATCCAAGACTCACATCCCTGCACAGCCCATGCACATGCAGAGGTGCTTGCACCAAAACCCTGCCTTACTCTGAGCTCCTGAGTGGGACACACAGCTGCAGACCAGAAAAGACACTTGCTCTTTGCTGGAAAAGGCAGGGTGACCCAGCCCTAAGGAACAGATAAGCACAGGCATCGTAGCACTGTGTGCTCCACGCCAGACACAGAGGGTGAAGGGACAGCTCTGCCATATCTGACTGGAACCAGTCAGTGCCTGTGTGATGCTGATCCCGCATACGGTTAGGAAAAGAGGAAATGGGAGACTTCTGAAATGCTCGAATGCAGCAAAGAGGTCACTGCACGTGTCCCACTGCTCCCTTCCACCCCAGAGTCGCAGCCTAGAGGTAGGGGGTGATGGCAATGTGCCCAGCAGAAATATGGGGCAGGACCATGCCCCCCAGGTTGGAGAAGCCCTTCCCTGAGCACAGCCAAGACCTGCAGGACAACTCATCCCACTGGAAGGCCTCAGCACTGCCTCAGTGTGGGGAGGCCCTCGCAGCAGGGACATCCCCATCATTCTTGTGTGCTCAGCCCCACCACGTACAGCCCAGATCTCAGCACCTCACTCACCAGGGGAGCACACAAGCACAGGCAAGCCAGCGAGCCTCACTATGGGAGGTGGTAATGCTGGTCACTCTTTCTGTCACAGAACTGGGGTGCCCCCCTCCCCTGCAGCGACACACAAGAATGAGGAATGGTGCCACCACAGCCGGGGAACACACAGGAAAGCCACAGCCCAGCCTGCATGTCTGGCAGCCTTCAAGGATGATCTCTAGTGCTGGGCCCAGCCAGTCTGTGACTTGTGTTTCGGCTTTGCTGCTTGGCTGTCAGAGCAGGAACTGAACCCAGCCAGCCTCAGCTGCCTCCACTCCCCAGAAGTGGTAAAAAAGAGCTATAGCCAGCTCAGGGCAGATCCTCAGGGCACCTTTCATCTTTTCAAGAGCAGGTGTAACCTTAGGTTCATATGCAAGAGGAAGAGGGTAAAGGACACTCTCCTGTGAACTCTGACTTTCAGCCCTGAAGCCCAAAGGGCAGAAGAGCAGGACTGGAAGATCAAATCAGGGCTTAGGACAAAGGCAGAAAGCACAAAGAGACACTGCTGCAACACTGCACAGAGCAAGACCGCTTCCTGCTCATGGTCTTCCTCAAAAAGGGACTGCAGCAGGGCAGGGGAAGTTAAGAGCAACTGGGCTCAGCTCAGCGAGATTTTCCAACAGTCTCACATTCACAGCATCCATCTGCACTGGCGTGAGCCACATGATTCAGAGAGCCCAGTGAGGCAGCCCTGGGCCCACACTGGGCTCACCAGGCCCTGGAAACATGAGGGAGTGAGACACCCTTCACTTCTGACTCATTCTCTCCCCTCACCCAAACACTAAAGCAAGAGACAAGGTCTCCCCAGCCTCTGCCTGGTTTGTGGTCACTTCACTCTGTGCTAAGAGAAAATAACCAGCAGACCCAGCACAAAATCTACCTGCTGGCCCTAGGGCATTAAATCCATCCTCCAAAAGCCCAATGCTTTCAGCAGCAGAGCGTGGGCTGCCATGAGCTGCAACACGGCCACGCAGCAGCTCCACCATCATCCAAACTCGCATGTTCTCTCATGCTGCCACAGCTTGGCAAAGTAAGGCGATCTCTCCACCCGAGAGACATCAACCATCACAGTCTGAAGGACCTCCTGCCTTTACCTCCCCTAAGCTGCCACATCCAAACACGACCCCTGACCGGCACCAGCACCTTCCTGCTCTCGCACACACAGAGAAGCAAACCAACTGCTCAGGCCAGACGGGCTCAGAGCGCTGAAAGCTGCACATCCAACAGCGACTGGGAGTTACACGGCACCGCTGGGGGCTCCGAGGGAGCAGCTACAAGCCCCGAGGGGTGATGCCCAGGCTGCGGAGCCCCACAGCAGCGCTCCCGGCCGTGCCGTAGACCACGGACCAGCCCTGGGGAGCACCGGGGCAACCGGGGGCCTGACAACGCTGCACCCCTTGACCCCCGCCTTCCTTTCCCACACCACAGCAACCCTCCCAGCCCACCTCCAGCAGCGGAGCAGCCAGCCCGGGCATAGAAAGGAGCCGCAGCCTCCCCTCGGGTCCGGAGACCCTTCCTGCCGCACGGCTCAGCCCCGCAGCGCGGCCCCGCGACCCCC
>VZTG01008006.1:38021-73951 GCA_013397845.1 Melanocharis versteri
CGACGGCTTCTACGAGATGGGCCGGGCCGCCGCCTTCGTACGGGATGGCGGGTTCCGCAAGGTGAGTGGGACCGAGGGTGGAGCCGGCCGGGGGCTGCGCGCCGCCCCCTCCCCCGGTGCCTCGCAGGATTGTTGGCGTTGGAAGGGATCTCTGGAGATCATCCAGTCCAACCCCCTTGCCAAGGCAGGGTCACCAGAGCGGGTGACACAGGAGCGCGCCCAGATGCGTTTGGAATGTCTCCAGTGATGGAGACCCCACGNCCAGCCCTGGGGAGCACCGGGGCAACCGGGGGCCTGACAACGCTGCACCCCTTGACCCCCGCCTTCCTTTCCCACACCACAGCAACCCTCCCAGCCCACCTCCAGCAGCGGAGCAGCCAGCCCGGGCATAGAAAGGAGCCGCAGCCTCCCCTCGGGTCCGGAGACCCTTCCTGCCGCACGGCTCAGCCCCGCAGCGCGGCCCCGCGACCCCCTGCCTCCGCGGCCCCGCGCCCTCCCCCGCCCCGGCGCTGACCGACGCCAAGCAGCGTGGTCCAGAAGGCGAGGCCGAGCCCCGAGTAGAGCAGGGCGAGCCCGGTCATGGCGGCGGCGGGACCGGGCGGCGCGGCGGCGGCAGATCGGGCCGGGTCACCTGACCCGCGCGCGGCACGTGACCGGAACTGCAGCGCCAGGACGGAAGTGGCGTAACGCCACCGACGCCACCGCGCCCGCTTATTGGCTGTCTGCCTTGACAGCGGCGGGAGAACTACACACACCATAAAGCACCGCGACCAGCGCCTCTTTCCATTGGCTGCCCTCGCCCCTCCGCCCCCTTGTGGGCGGGGCTTCTGGGGCGGGGAGGGCAGAGCCGAGCTTCCATTGGCCAGCGCCGCGCCGCAGCCCGGAAGCGGGAGCAGGGTCCCGCGTGCCGCCATGGCCACGGCCTTCAGCAGCGATGGGGAGGCTGCGCTGCGGCGGGGGCGGGGCCCGGCCGGGGGGGGGGGGCCCCGGNGAAAAGAGTCCAGCACCGTCCTCTTGGCACCCACCTCTGAGATATTTATATGCATTAATGAGATCCTGTCCTTGTTCCAGGCAGGACAGGGTTAGTTTTTGCAGTAGCCAGGAGGGGGCATGGCCAGGACCCAGAGGTTATTCTGTACCACCTCCCATCATTTTCTGGGGACAAGGAGGGAGTCCTTTCCGGGTCCCTTAGTGTAGCACGATCAGGTATTGTCAGAGCCCTGCATCAAGCACTCGTGCGTGAATCATTTGTCTCTTGTACATTGTTATTAATATTGTTGCTGTTACCGTTGTTTGTCTTATTTAATTTGCTGTTTCCAGTAAATTGTTCTGATCTTGCCCTGTGATCTTTACCCTTTGTGCCTCTCATTCTCTGCTCCATCCCGCTGCAGGAGGAGTGGGAGGGGGAGCAAGCGAGTGGCAGCGTGGTTTTGAGAGGCTCAGTGGGAGCACTGCACTGGGGAGTACCATTCCTAAACCACAGCAGAACTCCTCTCAGTCTTCTCTTGTCCAGACCCAACAGGCCCAGCTCCCACAATCTCTCCTCATAAGAGAGATGCTCCAGACCCCTCACCATCTTTGTGGCCTCTGCTGGACCTTGTCCAGTAGCTCCTTGTCTTTCTTATACTGAGGAGCCCAGAACTGGAGACAGTACTGATGTGCCTCACCAGGGCCCAGTAGAAGGGCAGGATCATCTCTTTCAACCTGCTGGCCACACTCTTCCCAATGCACTCCAGGATCCCATTGGCCCTCCTGGCTGTAAGGGCCCTGCCAGCTCATGGTCAACTTGTCACCCACCAAGACTCCGAGGTCCTTATCTGCAGAACTGCTCTCTAGTAGGTCAGGCCCCAGCCTGTGCTGGTAGTTGGGGTTATTCCTCTCCAGGTGCAGTACCCTACACTTGCCCTTGTTGACTCTCTGCTTAATTGTCCAGCCTATCAAGGTCTTGCTGAATGTCACAGCCTTCAGGTGTATCAGCTACTCCCCCACTTTCATATCATCAGCAAACCTGCTGAGGGTACATTCTATCCATTCTATCCCCTTCTGTCCCTTCATCTCACCCTCCCCAGTGCCTCATTCCCCATCTGCCTCCCCCCTTGTTCCTGCCAGGTCGCCCTGCAGTTCCCTGACGAGCTGCTGGCAGACGCAGTGGAGGTGGCAGCCCGGATGGAGGCGGCGACGGGGGCCGAGATGTACGTGTTAGGAGACACCACGTACGGCAGGTCGGTGTGGGGCTGTGGAGGGTGTCCTGGGGTTCCCCTGCGGGCACGAATGGGGCGGCACCAGGGAGGAGGGAGAGCTCTGTGCTGCAGAGCCCATCTGACAGCGGGTTCTCCTCGCAGCTGCTGCGTGGATGAAGTGGCTGCCGAGCACGCGGGTGCTGAGGCGGTGCTGCACTACGGCCCAGCCTGCCTGAGCCCCTGCAGAAAGCTCCCGGTGCTGCACATCTTTGGGCAGCAGCCCCTGGACGTCAGGCGCTGCACAGAGGCGTTCCGGGAGCTCTACCCTGAGCAGCAGAGCCGTGTGGTGGTGCTGAGCGATGTGGTCTATGCCCATGCGATGGGTGAGTGCTCTGGGGCAGGGAGGGGGGCTCTGGTACTGCTCTGAGCTCTGCAGAGCTGCCAGGGTCAGACCAAGCAGGCTTTCATTCCCCAGGCATTGGCAGCTTTGATTTCTGTCTTCTCCCCTGATCTGTTACACCTTCTCCACATCAGGACTGTGGCCAAGTTTTGCTCTCACTCCCATCTTCCTTCAGGTGAGCTGGAGCAGCAATTGTGCCCCGAGTACCCCAATGTCATCTTCTCCAGGCTGGTGTGTGGAGACCCTCCTGGCCCCGCAGTGCCTGGGGAGGAGCGGAAGTTTGGTCGCCGGTTCTTGGTGGAGGCTGCAGGAGGGCTGCAGGATTATGCCATGTTCTATGTGGGAGCTGAGGGCCTTGCCCTCACCAGCTTCATGCTGACCTGGAACCGCTGCCCCTTCAGCTCCTTCAACCCCACCACCGGCTGCGGCCGCCACGAGACCCTCAATGTCAACCGGGCCCTGATGCGCCGCCTGTACCTGGTGGAGCGGGCCCGGGATGCCGGAGTGGTGGGCATCCTGGTGGGCACCCTTGGTGTGGCGGGCTACCTGACTGTGCTGCAGCACCTCCGGGAGCTGCTGTGCCGGGCCGGCAAGCGCAGCTACACACTGGCCGTGGGGAAGCTCAACCCCGCCAAGCTGGCCAACTTCCTGGAGGTGGACATCTTTGTCCTGGTGGCCTGTGCTCAGAACTCCCTCCTGGACTCCAGTGACTTCTACCGACCTGTTGTGACCCCCTATGAGCTGGAGCTGGCCTGCAACCCAGCCCGTGAGTGGACGGGGAACTACCTCACAGACTTCCGAGACCTGCTGCCAGGTAATACCTAGAGACAGCTGCCCAGCACCATCCCAGGCCACATTCCGCCCAGCTGCCCTGCCTGTAGGCTGCAGTTGCTCCAGGATAGATGGACCATGCTAACATTATCATTTCCTGGCAGGTGCCTGTGCGCACGTTGAGCTCCCACCGGCTGTTCCCGCAGTGGAGGCTGTTCCCGACGTCTCACTGATCACAGGGAAGATGCGTTCTACCCATCTCTGTGACCCCCCAGCCTCTCAGCTGCCCCCCAGCACTGCCCTGGCCTGCAGGGACCAGACACGGGCACTCGCAGAGATCAGCCCTGCAGGTTTGTGTAGGTTTCATGGTGGGGCTGAGCCCTGGTGCAGAAGGGGCAGTGCCACCTTCCTGCTTCTGGTAACAATTCCCTTTCTCTCTCCTCCCAGCCTCCTTCCTGGAGTCCCGCAGCTGGCGGGGCCTGGAGCAGCAGCTGGGACAGACCCCCATCTCCAAGGCTGTGCAGGGCCGACGAGGGATTGCCATTGCCTATGAGGACGAAGGGTGTGAGCAACCCTGATTCGGCAGCACTGGCACCCAACCAGGAGCAGGGCCACGTGGGGGCCCAGGCATTGCCTCCTACTGGGTGTTGGACCTGCTGCCAGCTGGCCCCTTGCTGGATGCGGCCTTGGATCAGTAGTACTGCAGTGGGAGAGCAGGAGTTGCACGTGTGTTTGGGAATGCCTGTGGCACCCTGAGGCTCATGGCCAGGGCAGCAGCAGGGTGAGGAGAGACAGGCACTTGGCCCAGACCCAGTCTCCGAGGGCTCTTCCATCCAGGGAAGCTTTGTCCCTACATGGAAAGGTCACAACTTTGCAAGAGCTGATGGTGCTGGGACTTGAGGCCTATCTGGACTGCTGCTGCTAACTAAAGCTGAAGAGGATTTGTGAATGAACTGTTTTTTAGAATAAAATACGGGCTGAGGAGCACAGATGGGCGATACCAGCTGTCCCAAAGCGAAAAACCTATCATGGTGCCCACCTGGGGAGCAAAGCCCTGCGTGTCAGCTAAGACCAGCCGGAGAACCAGAACTAGGACCTCTGACAGTGAAAGCACAGGCTGGGCTGGGGCACTAAGGCAAGGGCAGGGGAACTCCAAGCACAAACAAGCCCCTCAGCTGCTGTTACGAATGGGAATGGGGTGCACACATCCTGTGCTGCAGGAAGAACCCCGTGTTGGGCAGGGGTGGAGCCTGGCCCCTCTCATGTGAGGCAGGGCTGTTTATGCTCCATGCTGGACAGACTATTTTTTGCCATCCTTCCCAAAGCCAGGGTGACACTGAGGCATCCCAGCCTTGATTTAACCCCCTCCACTGGTTTCTTCCCCAGAGGCAAGAGGCAGGCAAAGTCTGGGCACTGCAATAACAACAGCCACAACATAGAAATATTCTTAATATAATTAGGTGCAGGGCCTCCCCCCTCCCAACCACACGTACAAACGAGCAGGGGACAAATTCCCCCTGCCCAGCCAGCCACTGCTGCAGGCACAGGGCAGCCTCCCCACTGCAGGGCACGGGCACCCACGGGGAAGGGCTGGGGAGGGGCTGGTAGCCCGGGGATGGGGCAGCCCGTGCTGGGGCAGTCCTGCCCAGGCTTCCCCTGCCCCGCCACCGCCTCCTGCAGCCAGCACTCCTGTTCCCTGCGAGGAGGGAGCATGCTGGGGGAAACAAAGATGCTGACACCGAGATGCGGCCACCAAATCTAGCTGAGGAGCGTCCCGAGTGGGTTAATTCTAGGTGGAGGGTTATTCTATGAGCCGTACTGCAGCAGGGCAGGAAGGATGGGGGGCTTTTCCTTGTGGGGAAGAGCTGGTCCAGGCAAATCGTCCGCGGTCCTGGCCAGGTGCTCAGTAGTCTGCTGTGTATTCTGTACCATGCAGCCCTCGGCACAACAAGGTGAACTCCTTCACCATCTCCTTCACTCGCCGCTTGTTCACACGCTCTCTGCTAAGACAGAGGGAGGGGGCAAACATGAAGTAGGAGGGCTGCACTGGGCCATGCAGGGGGGTGATTCCCACCCTGTGGGAATGCGGGGCACAGCCGCCAGGGCAAGTGGCACACAAACCTGAGGATCTGCTGGCTGAAGTTTTCCTTCTGCTCTGGGGTGACTCGGGCTGAGGGGAAGCCATCCTGCTGCATGGCCTCCTTGATCCAGATGCTCAGGAGGCTGAAGCAGTGCTTGTTCAAGGCAAAGAGGATTTCTGCAAAGTGATCCATGAGGCTGCGGGAAGCCTGGCCACCGATGCCCTGCCACAGAGCAAACAACATGCTGAGCCCACATTGTCACTCCCCCTGCTCCCACCTGTGCTGCTGGGCTCTCTGCCCCTGGCTCCCTAGGGATGCTGCTCAGGAATAGAGCCCAATGCTGCCTGGGGAGCCCGTGGTCCAGTGTCTCTCACCTCCAGCACTGCCTGCAGCAGCGCTTTGCCGTTCTCATGCACGACCTGTCCCACCGGGGCGATCTCTCCACAGCGGGGCAGCAGCTCCGTCTGCAACACAGAGTCCAGGCCCACTGAGTGCCAGCACAGGCTCCACACTGCAGCACCCGTGCCCAACCTCAGCCCCACTCCTGCCTTCCCGGCTCTCAGAGTGCTGACTGCACGATGGCATCATACTCACAAAAAAGCCACAGGATGCTTTGACTGTTGGGGCCTCGGGAAACTTGAGTGAAAGGACACCTGCAGGCAAAAATCACTCAGGTTAGCAGCCAGAAAACCCTCCGGCCATCCCAAATCAGCCCTGTGGTCCCCAGCCCTTGGCTGTTTTGCACCCAGCTCTACAGGAGGAGCAGGCTGGCTTCTCCTCAGAGTGATTTGCAGCACATGCACATGCCCATGGTACTCACCACACTGAAACACTGCTTTGACATCCAGGTTGCTACACAGGAAGAGGTCCGGCTTCCTTTTCAGAGCCTGCAAGGCACACAGACAGGCAGCATGAACCCAGCGCTGCAGAGGCAGCCAGGAAGCCTCCAAGGAACGCAGTGCCCCAGACAGCCTCTGCCTGGACACGCACTTACCTGGGCACACCCCCAGCAAATGGCAGATTCACACAGTACAGCAGGAAACCATCACTTTACCCCTCCCCAAGAATATCATTCAAACAGCCAGGCAGTTTGCTACGCCCAGGATCCGCTGACCCCAGGACCTGAGGATAGGTGCCACAGTGGTGTGCAAACACTCAGACACAGAGGGCTCCTGTCCCATCAGAGCAGATCAGGCAGCAGCACCGCTCCCAGGACAAGGGCAGCCATGCAGGGCTCAGCAGAGACCAGCCACCCGTGTGCTTTGCTCCTCTCCTGAAGATGCTGGCATCCCTGGGGTCACAGCAAGTGGTTCAAGCAGTAGCCCCAGACTGCACCAGATGACAATGAGATGCCAACATTTCTTGGCAGTTCCTGAGCAGCAAGTCTGAGATCAAGAAAGCCTGGGGTATTTTAATGCCACAGTGATTCCGCCAGCCTCTGTGCGGGTCAGGCACTGCTGCTGGAGACACCCTGAGCTGTGGTACCTTGTGCAATGACTTGGTCCCCCTGGTGCTGGCACTGAGCAGTTGCTGGGTGGAAATGTTTCAGCCTGCACCTTCCACTCCATGGGAGGGTTTTCTGACCTGCCTCAGTGAGCCCTGCTATATTAGGCAGCCACATCTATACCCTGACCACCATACCCACTGCTGCAGAAAAGCACTGGGAATGGCAGCCATGCCTCCTGCCCTGCTGTCACTGCAACACCAGGGACAGCAGCCATAGCACTGGAGCGGCCCTGCTGTGTGCCTGGAGCTCAGAGAGCAGCAAACCAGTGCAGGCAGCCCTTGGGCTGAGCTCTGTGTGGGACCACTGCTGCCCTCAGAGCCTTCTCCCAGGGATAAGAGCAGGGACAGCTCTCAAGTCAACAGCACCCAGGACACACAGCCATCTGCCCCTGTAGTCTTTACTTGGCACAGAACAGATTTAATTCCCATCCCTTCTTCTCCAGGGAAAGTCCAGAGCCATCTGCCCAGTGCAGATGCTGGAAAACAAGAAGCTGAGGAGCAGGTTTCAGAGTTACCCCATCTCCGTTCTGATCTTTTCCATCACACACTGCAAAAGAGGATTGAATTTTGGGCACCGAAGGCATCGCTGTACCAGGTGGAGATGGCACAATTGCAGGGACCGGCTCCCTGCCGGATACAAGCAGAGAGCTTCATGGGGCAATCAGGGGCCACGTTATACCTGTGTGTGTATATACAGGCTGTGCACCATCGCTCCTGAAGCACTGGCACCAACATCAGAAGGTGAACTGCTGGCTGGGCAATGGTTTAGCAACATATCCACTCATCAAGGCTGCTGCTGTTCATCTGGCCCCATACAGGACAAATGCTTGCGAGAGATGTAGTTTCAGCCCTGGGAGACTACCGCTGCTGGGGCCCTACTGTGAGCTCCCGAGCAGGGACCATGAGCCTTTCTCCCAGCAGCATGTTGCTGCTCAAGGGCAGCTGGCTCCCACGATAACCACCCAGCTGAAAATTCCTCCACCCTGCCCGTCCATGGGTTTTAACCTGAGCCCTGCATGCTACAAGTGTTCCATTTGGCACAAGTTTTCCAATGAGCTCAGGTTCCCACCTACCTGCAGGGTGCTTCTCCCAGCCAAACGAGACCTGCTGCAGGCAGAGCCCCCCAAGTTCTCCTGCAGACTCACTGCAGCATCTGCTCCTCACTCCATCAGTGCCATGGGGAAAAGCATGCCAGTATTGGGACAGCTCCTTCCCATAGGACACTTTGCAGAGTGCAAGCCCAATGCAGACCGGGGTACATATGCACATGTCTAATGTAAAGAGAGATGCTTTTTATCCCCACAAGATGGGGCCCTGTGGAGCTTCTCCCATAAGAAAGCAGCACCAGCTAGGTCCGGCTACTCTTTCCCAACGCCAGGTATGTCCAGCTGCCCTTTCCTAGCACCAGGAACCCTGCTCCAGCTCTAGGACCTCTTCTTGCCAGCCCATCTTCCCTGTCTCCTGCCAGAGCACCTCTGCTCGCATGTTCCGGGATGGGGATGGGTCTTTAAACGCTTTCAAACATCCCCTCCACATCCTCTGCATGAGCAGCCACTGCTGAGATAAGCACTCACTCTCCAAAACTGTCCTGCAGGACAGCATAGAGGGAACGTTGGGTTCATCTCCACAGCAGCTTGGAGACCACCAGAGAGGTCTTCAGAGCAGGCTCTTTGCCCATTTCTTCATAGGCAGACAGGCAGAGAAGGGACACTCGCTCCTCCACAGACAGAGGACAGTGGGGACTGCACCGCCAGTTCCTGCAGCTCTCCAGAGCACACAGCCTTTGTGTCCAGTACCCCATCTCTTCCCAGACCCCCACACCTGGCAGAGCAGAGCCTCTTGCTTTGAAAGAGGCACATAAGGCTGGCCAGGCAGGAGCAGTGAGTCTCAGCAAGGGGTGCTGAACTCATGTCCTCCACGGGGTTCTCTGAGTCAGCCTGGAGCAGGTGAGGTGGAGAGCTCAGTGACTGCTGCATGCAGCCTGGACCAGACCAAGAAGGGAGGGAAGTGGGGATGAAGCTGGCTGTGCTTGGCCAAGCACTGTCTGTGCCATCACAGAAGGTCCATCCTGCATCTTCTGCCCAGTGAGGTCCCGCACACCCAGAATGCCCCAAGGATCTGTCAGGGGAAGTCACCAAAGTGCTCCCAAGGTCTGTGCAGGTGAGAAGCCCAGCTGAGGTGGGGTGGGTGAGGTGGAAAGGGAGGCTGGAGAGCCTCAAAATCCTACCTGCAACCACGTGATACCCACTGGTTCCCCAACTTCAGAACCTGCCTGGTTTTGCCAGCGCAGACCTGGGTGCAAGCCCCAGCCACCACGGCCATGTGGTCCTGGGCAGAAGTGCTCTGGCTGCGTGGGTGGAACTGAGCCCCACACCCTCCAGGTGGGATGCTCACCTTGGGCACTGCAGCAGCCATGCTCTGCACCAATCCCGGCATGCTGCAGAGGCAGGAGGGAGCAGGTGAGAACAAAGGGTGCCGGCACTGCTCTGTGCAGCCTTATGGCAGACTGGTTATTTCATCCTTAGCTTTGAGTAGTATGATAACTTTGTTTGTCATTTGGTTTAAGCCAGCAGGCTCTCATGATCAGCCAGCTGTCATCAAGAGTGGATTGCCAATTAACATTGTGGCAAAAGGATCAGCTGCAACAACTGGACAGTTCCATGAGCTGCAACCAAGCTCAAACAAAGATAAAGTCAGCAGGAATCCTGTGACAGAGACATGGTTCTGACATGAGAGCTGATATGCAGGTATCATGAGCTTCTCCTGAGTTATCAGAAGGCAGGACAGTACTTGGTAGCAGAGAGGGCAGAAACACTGCCTGCAAGGAGGAATCAGACAAACTTGGAACGGGGAAGATGGTATCTCCACCAAGGTGATCAACCACAAAAACAGATGGTCAGGGAAGTGGGAAAGTCTCCACCTTGACACACTCTTGGGTCCAAATTCACTGCTGCTCTGGAAGATGCATTACTCTGCCAAAGGGTCTGCAGGCAGAGCAGGCTGGGTGAAAACACAGCTCTCGCCACACAAAAATCTGGTCTGAAGAGATCTGCAGTTCCCTCTTGAGTTTCATCCTCTGATCTACAAATCCTCAACAGCATCACTGCAGAGTATGGTCCTCTGGAACAGCACAGGCTGGATCCATCTCTGCCATCAGACAGCCCTCAAAGTCCTGAGCACAAGGAATCAATCAGGGATGCCAAGGCCAATTCTTGATGGGTTTTAAAGCACCTCACTAGATCATCAGTCTGTGAGAAGGGTCAGGCCAAGGAAGAGGAAACCTTGACTTCTATGTGTGAAGAGAGAAGACAGGGATGGGATCCTTTGGTCTCCATGGAGTTTCAGGAATACAAAGCCCAGGAAAACAGCAGGTCTTGAGTGGGTGGTGTCAGGCTGGCAAGCATGATGTCAGATGTCTCACAGTGATCCAAGATGGAGAAGATATGGAGGTAGGAGCCTCTGAAGGACGTGCCTCTGAAGGACGTCTGGAGATCTACACACTGAAGATAGGGCCAGCTGCCAGCACATTGCCCCAGCACTGCCTGCAGATCCTGCCCACAAGGACAGTATGTAACCGACTCCCAGCACCCTGGATGGGCAGTGTTTGGTCTCACAATACACCCCACGGAAGTGCAGCATGGCTGCACTTTTCTCTCCAAGAAAGCACAAATATTCTGTGTCCAGACACAGAGGAGGACTCCAAGCCAGAGAGAAATTTTCTGAAGAAACAACAAGCAGCCTTGGGAAAGTCTTTCAGAGTCACCTAATGCCTTACACCCTGACACGATCACCTCTACCTACCCTCCAAGAGCAATGGGCTTGTTGAGTCCTTTCAAGAACTCCACGCAACAACAGTGTGATCTTCCTTCCAGTGCTTCCCTGCCCTCTTAGGAAGACTTGCTACCACCAGACCTGTACCCTTTACCACGATTTCCTCCCATTATTGTCCCACTCAAGGAGAACAGAAAAGGGTTTTTTACCTACAACTGGCACATTACCTTTTACACATTCCAAGATTCATGCAGTTCCACAGGTGCCCATCAGCTTTTCCTCCCCACCATGTGTACAAGGTGGCCATCTTCCCAGATGCTTTTCTCTGTGGTCTCTGATATAAATCTACAGAAATGCTGTGCCCCAAACTCGGCACAGTGTTCGAATGGAGGTCCTGCTAGCAGTGAGGACACCACCAAGAACCTCATGCACAGACCCCATTTACCACCCTCCCATCATGTTCAAAACCCTTGTTAAAAGGTCACAGCTTCCAAAAGCAGAGCAGAAGTCTGATAGCCTTGATTATGTTACGCCTTTCAAGATGAAAAGCAGGGAAGAAAAGGCTGCAATATGGCTTTGAGATGCAGTGGGTCTCAGCAGGGTCTGGGCATCAAGGTGAGAACTGTGAGGAAAAGACCCTGCCTGGGGGAGGTCAGGTGCAGCCCGCTTGCCCTCTCCAACCCTCAAGACCCATGGGAGGATCAGAGGGGTCTGACAGCTTATGACCTGGACATGCCAGGCACCCTCCCAGGGCTGTCAGCAAGGGTAGGATGGCCACAGCTCTGGGAGGAGCCTGGATGAGTGTTCCTGCACAGCCACTGGTCCAGCACGTGTGGTTAGAGGTCTCCCCATTGCAGAAGCAGAGCAGAAAGCAACTCTGCCAGGCCCCTCCTCACCACAGACCCACCCCGTGGGTAGGTGGGCAGGGAACACATCTCTGACAGGGACACTGAGTACATCAAGGACATCAGGGCTTCTCCCTGAAGGGCCACGGGGGGCTGAGGAGCACACTGGGCAGGTGTATATACACACACAGCATAGCACTGGCCCTGCCTGCCCACCGCCAGCAGTGACACAAGTGCCAGCCCACGTGCCAGCCCGCAGCTCCTGCCACGTCAATGCAAACTGTCCCCATGCGCTGCTGAGCCAGCAGCTCCTGCACAGGAACTGCCACCACCCGGAGAGGCTGCTGGGGCAGGAGGCAATGTGGCACTTGCCAGATCCAGATGCCATCACAAGCACGTTGCTCAGAGCCAAACCCTGGCAGCTGCCTGCTCCTGAGGGCAGGGGCTTCCTCCCACCGGCCCCTGGGCAAGGCAGCCAGCTCAGCCTGTCCCCGCTCCAGAGGACCCATCAGAGGGCAGGTAAATGGGTTGGAAAACATCCACTTAATGCTCTAATTTGTCTGTCACCCAAGGGTGACTGCAGCAGCAGCACCAAGCGCCCCATGCCAGCTTCAGCACAGCGAGGGGGTGGGAGCTGGAGCTGCCCTGCAGAGGAGGGCACTGCCCTGGGGATGGTGTGAACCCAGAACTAAAGGAGAATGTTTTGTTTTCAACTTCCACGGAAACAGATGGAGAAACTCGATATTCAACTAAAAGGAAAAAAAAACGTTGTCAACAGAAAGCTAAAAATAGGTTTAAATTGAATTAAAAAGAGAAAGAGAGAGAACAGAAAGTGAATGAATAAGAAACTAAAACACACCTGTGCCAGGAGTTGCATAAATGAATCAACAATATCAGGATGATCCCTGGGCCCTAAAATATAATAAAGATGTAACTTAAGAGAAAAATCATACAAACAGCAACTCAACATCATATAGTTATGTGATACAGAAAGAATTTACAAGTGAAAACAGGAGTGTAAGGGAGGAGGGGTGTGTAGGGAAGGGGATGGGCAACATGAGCAGCTTGAAGCAAGTTAAAGAAACAAAACATACAAAAAATCATGAAACTTGGAGAACCCAAGAACAGAAAGAAACTGCAAAGGAAAGGGTCTAAAGCCCCAGGGTCTCCAGCTAGCACCTGGGTGCTGCAGAGCCAAGGAGGAGATCTTCGTTTCCTTGGGGAGGAAGAGAAGGAGGAGCAGGGGCTAGCTGGGCACCATCTCCACAAGGAGAATTATAGCTTTTGCACTGTGGGGACTGAGCAGGTGTCTTCAGAGCACTGTTTGGTCCTGGAAGGTAACTGCAAGTGAACGACAACACCTCAGCAAATGCTTGACAGGCCTGGCTGGGCTCAGGCGTGCACATGCTTCTCACCAGCATCAGCTGCTCAGGAGACCCTGGCACAGACACCCTCCCACCCCATTCCCAGATGCTCCCCAGGATGGTGAGTCCAGGACCCTCCTGGAGGTATCCTCCAGCATCCTCAAGGGAGAGAGCAGCTCAGTGCCCAGAGGTCTCTGTGCCAGCACCACTCACCCTACCTTGGCATCTGACTGTGCACACTCGCTTCTTGGCCCCTGTAGGCTCAGGCACCCCCCTTCTCCTGCCACACGGGCTCGGCAGAAGGGGCTCGCCCTGCTCAGAGCTGGCCCCCCACCCAAGGGGACAGTCCTGGGCACATACCGAGCTGAACAGCTGCCGGCCTGAGCAAAGCTCGCGTCCAAGTGTTGGCACAGCTCAGGCTCTGTCCCCTCCCCTTTCCTCCTGCAGACGTGCCTGCTGCTGCCCGGAGGCATCGCCACCTCCCCAGCACCAAGGCAAAAGGGTTCCAGCATAGACACATCCACACGCCACTGGCACGAGTGGGGACCTGATATCCCAGGAAGCCTGGCTCCCTTGTCACCAACCCCAGTGACACCTCAGCACAGTGGGATTTGCTCGGACCGTGGCGTGATGATGAAGCAGGGCTCCTCATGTCTCCCCCCACCTCTCTAAAGAGCTCTGAGCCTTGAACTGGGGGACAGCATCACCCCACCTGGCACCCAGCTGCGAGCAAAGGATAAGACCCCTCAGGGCCTGCATGTGGTAATGCTGAAGGACCAGACCCAGCAGCTCCATTTGTCCCAGTCACAGGGCAAGTCACCGAGATGCGGAGGGGAGCCATGGTGCAAAGGAGCCTGTTGTAACCCCATCTGCTTTTTGTAGGGTGGGCAGTGAGCCAAAGAGGGGCCCCTGCCCTGCAGGAGAACACCAGCATCCTCAGCATCACAGCAGGGACTCAGTGGCCACCAGTGACTCTGAAAAAATAATTTCCCAGCTGTTCACACACACATTCTCCTGCTCATATGAGGGCTTCATTTCAGGCCACTACAAGCAGCACTGGTCCCCAGAGAAGCCCGGGGATCTCCCTGTGGATATAGCCTCCCTGCCAAGCTGGACTGCAGTTCCAGCTTGACCCTTGCTGCATGTGATACCCAGCCGGGGCTGTTGTAACAGTACAGAGGCCCAGAGCGCCCAGGGGTTTCCTGCTTCTGTTGCCTGCAGGGAAGGTACCCACCTTCCAGGGGTTGGGATGAATCCAAGAAACAGAGATGGCCCCAATTAGCTTAGCTAGGAGTGAAAACAGCCATTCCTGGTAAGACGCTTCCAGACTCCATGCATGCAAAAGCCTGACAACAGCCCCAGCGCGAAGACGGGCTAATCCTACGTACCTTGCTGGAACAGGGTCAGTGTGACTGAGGTAACGAGCAAGAAGAGGGCCTTGATGGGAGGGAAGTGGGCAGGCTCATGGGCAAAGATGTGAACCAGCTGCAAAAGAGAGAGAAGGACTGAAGCTTCTGCTGGCCCTGCACATCCCCAGCCTCCCAAGCACAGTTCCGTACCTGCCGGGTGAGTTCAATGGCAGAGACCTGGGGTATGGTGCTGTACATCTGCCCCAGCATCTCACACAGCTGAGGCACCATGGGGGCAAAATCGTCCAGGAGGGTCTTCACAGACTTCTCAAATATGGCACAGACAGACTGTGGGAGAAGAGGGACTGCATCAGCCATGGGCATCAGGAGACCTCTCCCAGGGCTTAATGGATGGGTCCCAGGGGAGAAAAGAGCTGGCAATGGGGACAGGGACCAGTCAGGCAAAGGGCTCAGACCTGAACTGGTACCAGTGGCCTGCCCTGCAGCACAGGATGCTCCCAGGGACCAGGAAACACCCTTCCCACTACAGCAGGAAGGCTCCCCAAGGGCTGGGGAGAAATGGTTGGTGGGACGTTGCACATGGGCATTACTGGACTGAACAAACTGGACAAACACCAGATGATACAGGTCCAGGTCAGAACAGAGCTGTTCTCTCGGGGAACACAGCTTGGGTAGATCCCATCTCCCTGCTCATGGCAGGGCCTCGGTTACTGGAGAGAAGCAGAGCTGATGGAGGAATAAGACAGACAAGAATGGCTTGATGCTGCTGGTGACAGCAAGCTGCACTGGTCCAGATAATCCAGCAAGACATCCCTCTCACAGGCCATCACCCAGAGTTTGTCCTTTGCTGCCTCCCACTCAGGTCAGCAAGGACAGGCAGAGCTGCAGGCAGTATACAGGTGAAGCCTGGTTACCTCCACCACCTGGGCATCATTCAGCCACTTGCTGAGAACCTTCTGTATGAGCTGGAAGACTTGCTGCAGAACCACCACCACCTGTAAGGAACGAGAGACACTGAAGAGAGTTGGCCCCCACGGCACCGGGAAGGGGAGATTCAAGACTAAGCATAGCCTGGACTCAAACCTTCAGGCACCACCTCCCCTCCCAAAAGCTGGACAGCTTTTTTCTGAAGCAGCCTGGCACAGCTCACAGTTGGCAGGTAGCACCCAGGCCATCCTCCAGAGCAGCACCTAGCCAAGAGGCATCCAAGAGGGAAGTCACCTCTGTCCACCTCAGGAGTGGTGGGAGGAGCTGAAGGAGCTATTTTAGCTGGAATACAATAGCACTACCCTCTTGCTGGCACATGCTGCATTCCCCATCAACCCCCCTCTCCTGAAGTGAGTAGTGAGGCTTTGGCCAGGCTGTGGCAGAGAATATGGAGCTATCGCTCTACTCACTGGGTTAGGTCCTTGCTGCACTGGCACTTTTTTGACCTCGGTGCTTTCATGGTCGTCATCGTGGTGGCTGATGTCTAGGGTGGTGAAGAGGTTGGAAAGCAGGCCCAGGATGTGGATGATGGCCAGCCTGTTGGAGGGATTGGGCTGCCAGGGAAAATAAAGCCAAAGTATGACACAGACTGCACTACTCAATCACAGTCATGTCTTTAGGATGCTGAGGAACCAGAACTGCAAAGTGCCACAGAGGGGTTCCCTGCACTGCACTTTCCCTTGAGCCCATGTTTAAGAGTGCTGCTTCAGCGCAGCAGCCCCAGGGCTACAGCCAGCAGGAGAAACCACTTCTGGATGGAGGCAGCACACAGGCACTCACCGTTTCATCAGCCAGCTTTTCCAGCTGCTGGATGTAGGGGGTGATCAGGGAGTGCAGGTTCTTCAGGATCTCCTCCACTTGCAGTGCAGAAAGCAGGAAACCAAGAGCCTGCATCAGCCACATGCACTGGCTTGTCTAGGACAGAGAAGACACAACGGGGCAGGTCACTGCTTAGCCCACAGCCCATGCTCTGACAGCTGCCAGGGTCCCAGCTGGGTGTGCTGCAGCTCCTGAGCTGCTCTATCTGGGTCTCTCTAGGTGCATCTCACTGCAGGAGAGGGGAACAGCTACCTAACAGCTTCTGTTCCCAGGGAACAGAACACCTGGCCTCTTCCCAGCACCTGCCAAGGAAAGACCAGTTGGTGTCCAGAGATCTCCATGCTGGCATCACTCACCCTAACTTGACACACCATCCTTTGCACAGCCTGTCTCAGCCGCTCTGTCCTAGTCACAGGCAGGGCTGGGGCTCAGTTCCTATGCTTATCTCCCCTCTTCTTCCTCTTGAAAACATGCCTGTCATCTTAGTACCCTTGGGTTTGGAGAGACTGGGAACTGCTAGAATTAAGCCTCCTCCTCCTCCCTCTCTAGGAGACATACCCTCTCAGAACAACCCCAGCCTACGTGGGTGAAGTGAAGCCCAGCAGCTCAGTGAGAGGCAGCCAGCAGGTTCTCCTGATCCTGCACACCACGGATGCAGTGCTGAGCTCTCCTCTGGGGACAGCTTTGTGTCTTCAGCTGAGCATGATGAAGGGGGCATGGGGGGCAAGGAGAACCAGCAGAGGTGTGAGTCAGCCTCTCTTACCTTGTGAATCTGCTTCATCAACACCTCCTGTCAAAGGGAAAGAGAGAGAAAAAGAGAAGGCTGAGTGCTGCAGAAAGGCCCTTCCCTTCCAGGAGGCTGGACTGACAACAGGAAGTAGGACTGACACAGAATGTCAAGACAACACCAGAGTGGGCACAGATAAACATTGTGTGGTCCCCATAACCTGCCACAGGCAAGGACTAAAATTCTTGTCCCCTGAGCCAGCCCACTCAGCCACCCAGCAAGGGGAGATCCTGGCTTGGATGGGCTCTGCAGCAGGATTGCTCAAGGAGTCAGCTTCAGCCAGGGTTTCCTTATTCCAGTGACAGTGTTCCCCAGGCTCTAAAAGCAGAGATGCTTTTAAGAGCCCTTCACCTCTCTGCTCCCATATACATCCTGGCAGCTTGCCCAAGTCCAGCCCTTCTCCTAGAGCCTCGGGACTCTGAGCCCCATCTGCCCCAAATCCTGAGAGTCAAGAAGGAGCATGGGACAGGGTGCCCCAGCACTGCAGGGATCACCTCATCCTCCAAGGAGAGGCTTGAACAGCAGGGCGCTGCCCCCCACGATGCCCAACAGTGGTGCTAGCAGTCTGGCAGGTGCACAGCTGGCAGGATGCTGCTCCCAACAAGGCAAGCAAAACCCCAGGGAAAGGACAGACAACCAGGTGCAACCCCAGCAGACCCCTTGGCAGTCGTGTCTGTCACTGGCTGCCATTTCTGCATTCACAGCAGGACACAGGGCCTGCCACATGGGTTTACTGGCCCACAAACAAAACACACAAGAACTCTCCTGCGCCAAGCAAAATGCCCTGAGCTGCTCCTTTGTCCCTCTGCTCTGATCCTTACAAAGGAAAGGGTGTGCACAGAGCACATCCCAGGTCACCACTACACATCCACCTGCATCCAGCTCCTACCTGTGACACAGCGACAATGTTGGCAGCATACGGCGGCAGGTCGTACTTGCACTCCCGGCAGATCTTTTTCAGGGTGGAGACACTGGAGATGGAGAGCTCAGGGTTGCCCAAGGCTTGGAGCACCAGTGGCAACACGTTGTTAATCATGACAGGGTGATCGGCCAGCCACTCAGACAGGGACCCTGCATACACAGATGGGATCAGACTGCAGGACTGCATCACAGGTTCTTGCTCTCTGCAAGAAGACGCCCAGCAATCCCCAGCTTTGCTTTTCACCACTGGCATTGCTGGGCAAGTGTGGTCTCGGGGGGCTTTCCCTCCCCAGCCCAGCCCGCTCACCGATAGTGAACATGACGGTGTCAGCAAGCTGCACGTTGCTGATGCTGATCCGGGGAATGAGGCCGATCAGTCCTGGCACCACATCGGAGTAGTTTACGTCGATGGTCTCAGCAATGGACTGGAAGCCATAGAGCAAGGCCTCCGTGTGCTGCCAGGGTGGGAGAGACACTGTCAGAGCCACACACTGACCCCAATGCCCAACCCAGCCCCGGCTCCAGGCACCAGCTCAGCATCCCCACAGCAGCTGAAGAGGCTGATCCCTGGGCAGAAGACCTACTCCTCTCCACAGCAGACCCCAGAGATCCTGTATGTGCTCATGGCTCCTCACCTCTGTCATCTCCCTTTGCTTTCAATGCCCCATGGCGAGGACACATCCCTGAGGGCTGGTAGCTGTCAGCCTGGCACCTGGGTCCCCTTGCTCACCTGCCACGTGGACGGCTGCTCTGTGTTGGTCAGGAGACGTCCCAGTTTGTCATAGAGGCTGCTCAGGAGCTCAGCGCCCAGCATCTCATACACGTACATCAGTGTGTCAGAGATGTCCACCCTGCAGAGAACATGGGTGTCTCCAAATGCCGTCCCCATCCCATGCTGAGAGCTCCATGTGTGGACATGTCACTTTCCCTCCTGCTGCCAAGTAGGGCCCAGGCACTGCTCATACAAGCACACTGCCCCAACCAATAGAGTGATCCCATGGCCTCTTGGGCAGGGTAAGTGGTGCTGTGCCAAAACACCAGCTCATTTTCACATTACCAGCACAGCCAAAACAGCTCTTAATGGAAGGAATCTCCTCTGTGTCCCTCCTTGGCTCATCCTACAGCACTCAGTCTCCAGGGCAGCAGAATGCTGCCCCTGCATCCTCACCTGCCTGACAAACAAATCCAAATCTCCCACTTGTACCTGTATATCCGAAACTGCTCCTTCTCATCTGAAGACCAAAAGCCATACTCCTCATCGGAGGGGAACTGGGCTTTGTGCAGCAGCACGTCCACCAGCTGGAAGTAGACAGGCCTGTAGACCTGCTGGTACACCGCCTGCTTGTCTGGCTCAAAGGAGAGGATATCGTCCTGGAGGCAGGAGGAGGAATAAATACATCAGGTGTTGCAGGGAAAGGTAAATAGAGCTAATATGCCTTCTGCACAGGGACTCGGGCACATCTCCCAGGGCTGGTGGGACCTGTCACACCTTGGAGGCTGCATTTCCAGCTCCCTGAGATCCACCTGATGCTGTGCTCTTCCACGGTGGCAGCATTATCCAGAGGCAACATGCCAGAAGCCCCAGAAGCTGGGAGGACCCTCAAACAGCATAGTTACAGGGGGTGGCAGTGTCCTGCCATGTCCTATCCTCGGGAGCACACCTACACCAGGAGCATGCATGCCTCAGACTGCTGTGAGAGAGCTGCCTGAGCACAGCGCTCTCCTGCATGCACCTGTAATCTCAGACCCATCTGGAGAAGCAGCAAGACATGGTGGGAGCCTCAGCCTGGCCTCATGCAGCAGAGGAGCTGCCAGCACGGCACTGACTTCACCCCGCTCCTAGCCCACGCTCAGCCACGCCACATTGGATTGTGGAGGAATGGAGCTGAGAGATCAAAGGGAGCTAAAAATAGAGCACAGTGTGGCAGAGCTGCTCTGCCGATCCACGGAACACTGACCCTGGGAGAGGGACCCCACACTGGGCAGCCACTAGAACCATGCTCTCGTTCCTGCTGCAGGCACACAGCAAGGAGCTAAACAACCATGTCTGCTGCTGGGGGAAAAAAATTAACATGAAGTTTTAATTAGTTTTGTTAATGAGGCCCCTAAATGATGGCTCACACTTCTAAGGAAGACTGGTGGCAGAAAGAGCCAGCCACAGGGCCAGCATTTCCTAGGCATGTGCCCTGCCCTAGCTGCAAGTGCAGGGCAAGGAGCGGGGACATCAGAAATCCCTGGGACCAACTAAATCCAGGGCAGACCCCAGTCCCCATGCACTGGTGCCTCTGGCCCTGCCTGGAGGGCAGAGCCCAGGCAGGCTGTCCACAATGGCCACTGACCTGCAGCGTGTACCAGAAGGTGAGCGTCAAGGAGCTGGTGGTTTCATTGACGGGGTAGTGTCCGGGGATGCCCGTGCAGAACATGATCATGTTGACCAGGGCCAGGAAACTCTGCCAGTGCTCCACCTGGTCCAGGAGGGCCCTGGGAAGCAGAGAGCATGGTCAGAGTGGCACCTCTGCTGTGAGCCCAACTCCTCTGCCCTGACACATGTCACTGGGTGCAGGACAGGCCCTGGACAAAGCAGCACGTGGGGAACAGCAGCTCCTCCAAGCTCACTCCCTCTCCTAGGGACCATCCCCAGCACTCACCGGGAATGGTTCTCCCCCAAGGCCACAGCGATGCGGCAGATCCCATGTGACGTTTCCATGTCCCCGCTCTGGACTGCCTGGCGCAGCTGTTCTTGGAGCCCCAGCACGGGCGGGATGAGCTTGAGGAGAGTGTTCACGTACCTGCAAGCACAGCCTGAATCAGTGCCAGGCATCACCTCCCTGGCATGGGCTGCCATGCCATCCATCCCTCCTGATGCTCTCCCAGGGCTCCTGCCCAGCTTTGTGCAATGGGATGCACGCAGGAGCCCTTACTGCTTACATGAACTCTCCTTGCAGCCTGATGAGCTGCAATGCAGCCTGTGGCATTAGGACAAAAGCTGCAGCCCCGAGCACGGCTGCAGCAGAGCCTCTGCAAGTGAAGAGAAGTGCTGAGCCAGTGGCCATCAGCTCTGGGCAAATCCCCCACTGCACCACGGTGTGGGCCCCTGCCTCTGCCCCCCAACACCTGCCACCAGGGCTGCCAGCACCTCCAACTTGCCACTGCCACAACCAGCTCTGAGTGAGCTGTGCCTGCACACAGCAGCATCGATGTGGAGCAGAAGAGCAGCGAGGGCAGACCTGTGGGCCCTTCCCACCACACTCACAGCCCTCAGATCTGCACAGAGGCAGGCCAAGCCGCCAGTGGGAAACCACACAACTCTCCAGCTTGGGCACATCCAGACTGTGTGCTGTGTCTGGGATGAACTGGGCAGCCACTGCTGGGGAGTCCCACCCAGGGAGAATGCTGGCCCCCTGGCACATCCCGGGCTGCTGCAGCCCAGGGCGGAACAGCTCTCCCACATCCCATCCCGCACATCAGCCTCCCCTCTGCTGCCTGTAAGGGATGGTAACCAAGGCAACGAGAAGGAGGCAGCCAAGGTGAAAGGCAGCCCAGGGCCCCCGGAGAGAGGCCGTGCTGGAGGCTGATGAGCAGCCTGCCATTTCCCTGCCCGCCCAGGCGTGTTATCTGCAGCCGCAGCCTGTGCTCTCTGCCCGCCCCCCACACGCAGGTGCGGGGCTAAGGATGCTTGGAGTGGGAGGCACACATGATGCCAGCTCTCCTGTGCCCACCGTGGGGAAAAGATGTGATGGCTGACACCAGGACAGCCACACACCCACCTCGGAGTGGCAGGGTGGCTTTGACTATGGATGATTCAGGAGAGAACAAAGCCATTGGTGCCACCAGTGCAGGGACAGAGCAGTACTGGTGGCGGCAGCTTTCTCTCTGGGTCAGCAAGAGAACACACAGGAAACAAGGTGTCTACAATCCCAGCTGTCCTCCCAGCATTCCCTCTGTGCTGCTGGGGGTCACCCTCCCCTCACCCTTTCCCCCAGAGAAAATCACACAGCAAAGGGTTTATTCTTGCATAAACCATTTTCAAGCCTCTGAAGCCCTGTGAGTGATGCATGTGGCAGCATGGGAGCAATGTGATGATGGAGAATTTGGAAATTCAATAGCCTCTCTCCCTGGGAAGCAACGCTGCATGCAGGATAGGCCCAAGGGAGCCAGGGCAGTGCCCAGACAAAAAGCCACAGGGACATTCCAATGCTCCAATGTTAGGCAAAGCCATCCTTCCTCCACAGAACTGGATTCACATTGCCCTAGGGAGGTTTTTATGGCTTTATAACTGTTACGACTTTTTCTGACAAGGGTCCTGCTTCTGCTGGTCACCTTGAAATACAGTGCAGGTGCCTGGACCCGAACAGATCCTCTGGAATCCCTGCACAGCCAACCGAGATAACCACCCAGATTTGCTTCCATGCTGCGATCCCACATTACTGAAGACTTCTAGAAAATGCTGGGTGAACCATGTCTCTTGAGCACCACCTTGCTCTGTTAACTGTTCTGCAGACATAAGGGCACCCTGGATGCAAGAGTCCCTACCCAGGAGGGAAATGCTTGCTCTAGATGAGTTGTTTTAACCAGTCACTCAAGACCCATGGTCAAGTCAGCCAGAGCTGAGCTGCTCTATTCCATTACCAGGAGCATGGAGCCCCAGGTCACTCCACCTGGTCAGTGCTGCTTTCCAGCCCAAGGGACCAGATGATGCCACATCCCTGACCAGGTGCAGAGCTTGCCCCAGGAGGCAGATACTGCACTTGCTAGCCCTGCTGCCAGCCATCACTTCCCAACCCCTGCACCACTGTCAGGCAGAAGAAGACAAAACCATCCTGGCTCAGGAGAGCCCCTGGACGCCCAGCTTGTTTCCAGCTGCCAAAAACTGTGAATGCCTGTGAAAGAGTATATGAACATGGCAGCCACATGGTGACCCTTGCCCATGTAGCTCCCTGTAGTGATTTGTCTTAGCCTTCCTGAGCAAGATTTGCTATCCTGGTATTCAGGAGCTGAGCAAATTTTGCTTTCATGAGTTTGCGTGATCCGTTCTCAAAGCCCAGTGAACTGCAGCATTTGCAGCTCCCTGTGGGACCAGCACCTCCTCCTGCTCTTTCCCCAACCCTTCCCAAACTGCATCAGTGTGGAGGACAACATGTAGAGGGGAGACACAGGCATATGGGACAATCTCATCCTTCCCGATACAAAATCAGGACCACATCTTGATGAGATAATAACCCAATCTTATTAAAAACCTGTTTCTAATGAGGCTCTTGGAAAACTCCTCAAGTGAAATTCCTCTTCAAAAATTCAGCACCAGGTGCCAAGACCAGAAAGAGATGGGCTGTACACCAGGCAATCCCATACGGACACCTGCAATCCTGCCAGCTCCACCACTGCAGCAACACCCTGCTGCTTTGAGAGAGGAGACTCAGTGTCCAACATCCGCGTTCCGTAACTCCCACCATGGGCATACACCACAAGGAGGTGCCTACCCCACTGCACTACAGGAGGGCCAAGTGGCCAAGGGCCACATGCCAGCTCTCCCCTTGCAGCACCTGCTGCCAAGATCTCTGACCCATTTAGCTGAGGGGATAATCCTCAAATGAGATGGAAAATAGAGCCCAAGCCTCTCCTCTGCAAATGAGATGCAACAGTATCTCCGTTCCTCCCCTCCTGCAACGCAGGACCTTCCCACCACTTTCAAGAGCAGAGGTGTGCTCAGAGATGCTCCAGAGCCAGCTCCTGGCCCAGCCTCCAAGGTTTCTTCTCAGGAATGCCATGTCCTAACAGACGAGCAGCATCAAGACTCCACCAACAGCCAGCGTATCCCCTTCTATGGGTGCACAGGGCTCCCACCCACCTGGCAGGTATAGAGATCAAACACTTTGCACCTACACATCTCTGGTGCATCATCTCTAGTAACACCTCAGAGGCAGGAAACCACTCACTGCTCCTTGCAAGCAGGGAAATGGGAGCAGCCAGCACAAGTGACTTACCCAAGAGTGAGGCAGCACCAGGGCCACGTGGTCCTTACCCATGAGGTCACAACTGCCCTTCTCCACCTGGACACAGCTGCTGCAGCAGGAGAGCTGCCTTGCAAGGTGGTGCTTCCCTGGGAAGATGACCCACAAGCTACCTAATCCTCAAAGTCAGAAACCAAGTTCATGAGCCACTGAGCCTCCTGCTGGCGGCAGAAGCACACCTGCCTGATCACCTCTGCAGCAACGTCAGTGAAGACAGCTGGGAGGGAGAAAGAGGGGAAAGACACAGGGTCCAAAGCACTCAGGGAACCCATGGCAAAATGGTGAGTCCCAAGATTAACCCTCTCATGGAGCAATGCCCTAACAAGCTCTGGAGAGAACCGTGCCAGCAGCCCAGTGCCAAGAATGCTCCGAGCCTGCAGCCAAGGGCCCTGAGGAAACAAAGGCGAGAGACCATGGAGGAAGAGAGCAGCTGAAAAGCAGCAGGGATCTCCCAGACTATCAAGATAAGAGACAGAAAGGTCAGGAGACTCCCTGGGGGCTCTGGGAAAGAGCTGGATCCACTTTGGCTGAGTTACAAAGCCAGCTGGCACTAGGGGAAGCGGGAGGAAGAACACAGGATAGTGGACACAAGAAACAAAGGGGAGGAGAGCACCCACCAGGGCTGGGAAGCAGCCGACACCACACGCCGCCTGGCAGGGCATCCCTGTGACAATGCCACCGCTGTCCCCACACCCCAAGGCAGGAGCTGCACCAGGCTCACACACTGGGTAGCCTTTCAGGCCAGCTGCCTGCCCTGTCCTGGCCACTGCCCGCACGCCTAGAGACAGCAGGGTGCTCTGCATGGCTGATGATGCCTCCAGGAAGAAGGATGGAGAGCAAGTACTGAAGATTCTGTAAGGGAGCAGCCAGCGTGGCAGGTCTGAATGGGGCCAAAAATTGCAGAGCACGGTCAGCACAGCAAGCAGAGAGGAAACCCCACAGTCACACTTCTCACCACAATTCACTTCGAAAGCTCAACAGAAAACTCAGCCTTTTACTGCAATCAAAGAACAGCACCGCAGGGCCAGGCTCCTGCACACAGGTATAGAACCACAGCCAAGGGACTTCTGAGACTCAAGGGAAATGGAAAGCAGGAAGACAGAGTCCAACATTTCAGAACTGCAGGTGACCTTCTCACACCTTCTCACTTTCTGCCCCAGACCTGCTCTAAGGGTTTGAGCTAGTCCACAGCCTTTGCCAGGCTCAAGAAAAAACAGCTTGTGGTTACCTTCTAAACACTAGCAAATGAGGCAACCCTCCCCCCATCCAGCAACACATTAAAATCCTGATGGGTCCCTTTGTGCACCAGGATTTGCAGTCCACAGATTCAACTCCTTGTCATTGAAAAGGACAGCCCCAGGCTGCCCTAGGGCTGGGGAACGTGCAGGCTGCCCCTGCCCTTAACCAAGGAGAGGACCGGGGCTCACAACTGCAGTGGCAGCATCATTCCCACCGCTGCAGAGGGGTCGGAGCCTGCGCGATGTGCAGCAGTGCACAGGGATGCACAGTGGCAGCAGCTCAGCCCAGCCTTCAAGGAAACCCTCCTCTTCAGGGGAAGGTTGCTAAGCAGCCAGGAAGGGATGTGGCCACGGGAACTGGAGATGTACTGTCCCTTCTGCAGGCATTGGTCCCAAGAGCTGACAGCAGCTCAGGCAATGCAGCCAAGCAGACAAGCTCAGAGCCCCACAGCGCAGCCCCAGCAGGACCAGCTCAGCTGCTCCAGGGGCAGCCATGGCCACAGACAAAGGATGAGTCCTTGGCTGGCACAAGCTGTTGGAGCCAAGAGGAGAGGAAAAAAAAAGACAGATCTGGTTTTATTATCTCTGTATTTAATCAGCTCCTTGGCTGGACCAGCAGCACAAGGCAGAGGAAGGTCTCTGAACTCCCGCTGGCAGGAGTTGGGCAGCTGCTCTCTGTTTGGCTGCTGCAGGATCTGACAGGAGGAGCCAGAAGCACGCATCCTCATCTGCCTCAGAGGCCGGTGTGGACATGGGCTGTAGCTGCCCAAAACTACACAGTCCCTACAAGGCAACCATACTGCAAAGCCTTCCAGGACCAACCATGAGAAACCAACAGGCTCCAACTGCTTTCGATACTCTCCCACTTCCAAACCCTGCCATCATTACCTTCAGAGCCAACGATAGCTAGAAAAAAGCCTGAGATTTTTCCTTCCCACCCTCTTTCCCCACTGATGTCCAGGAGCACCAGCCTGCAGCACACAGGAGAGGCTGCCCTTACCTTTGGGCATCGGGCTGGGAAATGGCATTGACCACAGCCTCCACTGCTGTGTCGAAGAGCTCTGGGTCCTGCAGAGAGGTGAAAGCTGCCTGGATGAGGTTCTCACAGTCCATCAGCGGGATCTCCAGCTGAACCCAGCTGGAGAAGCACTTCAGCACCTTCTGCTTGATGAAACCCGGGGAGTCCTGCTGCTGCAGCAGCTGCTCCAGCAAAGGGAAGACAGAGCCGCACTCCTGCGCCAGGACGCTGCGTACCTGGCCCTTGCGGTACTGCGGAAGGCGGCTGGTCTGAAACTCCTCAGGCAGCACCGTCAGCAGCTCCAGCAGCGCCAGGCACCGCGCCCGCCCGTCCACGTTGGAGTCCTCCGCCTGGAACATGCGCACCATGTCTGCCACAGCGCAGGGCCAGGCCTCTGGCATCATGCTGAGCGCCAGGGAGGCCAGCGCCACGCACAGCCGGGTCAGCACGATCTTGGAGCCGCTGGCGAAGCGCGTGATGTGGGTGAAGAGCTGCGACTTGAGGCTCTCATACTGGTCAGCCGGAATGTCGTTCCAGTAACGGGAGATTTTAATGTGGAGAGCGCTGGCACCAAAGTACTGGATCTCAGGCACCTTGTCCATGTTGAGAAGCAGCCAGCTGAAGTGCCATGCCTGGGGGGACACCTGGGCCTGCATCAGCCATTTCTGAGCCAAGTTCTTGTTCTCGATGTTTGGGTCATAATACAGCTGATGGAGTGCCTGGAAGAGAGAGAAGTAACCTAGAGCAGCTGAGGAGCACCACTGTGGCCTGTCCTGCCTGGGAAAGGCTTACCAGGAAGGCTCACTGGGATGGAGCCCAATGCACAGGCTGCCCTGCACAGCCAGTCCCCCTCCCCAGGGCAGCCTGTGTTAGCTGGCCTCCCTCTTCCCATTCGCAGTGAAGCGAGTGATCTGGCAACAGGAGAAGACCTGCAAAGCATCCTTCCCCTCTTCTCATGCTTCACTCTAGAAATGTCTTTTCCGTAGTCATTTCCCATCTTCACCTTCACTCATGCTGAATCTGCCTGCTTCCCTGCTAATGTGCCATCACTGGGGTGGGCGCAGGTCCTCTTCCACACGAGGACTGTAAGTGACATGGCTGACCAGCACTCCTGCCTTCCACCCACACCTGCTCTCTGAAAGGTGCTGTGGTCCACAGCTTGCATCCGTGAGCCCAGGGAATGCAAGAGCCACTGCAGATCTTTGTCTGTCAGGTTATGCTGAGTTCTGAAAACCCACAGTCACTAAGTTCAGGGATTAATCTCCCCATGAAGCCCCTTTAAAATATTCCCAAAGCCACCCAGTTACAGCTGAGCCAAGAGAGCTGGCATCCAACCCTGCCTCTGCCACCACTTCCTGTGACAGTCCAGGGCTGCTCAGGCCATCTCTCCATATGGACAAGGGAAACATCACTTACCTGCTCCTGCAGCTTTGTGAGATCTACTTACTGCTTTGCATAGCTCAGATCCACATGAACAGCTTCACACAGGCTACAAGGCTTAATTTGCAGAGGAGTATTATACAGATATGAAGCCAAATCTTAATTAGCTACTTATCCTGAGCGGGTACAGCCAGCAAACAGTGATGTCCTCGCACAAGGAGGGGAAGAATAACTACCCCTTGCCTGAACTCCATCTTCCAGCAGTGAGGATTTCTGCCTGGCACAGCACGTTTCATTTCAAATTGCTGACTGCACATGCCAGGAGCAAGGAAAATCCATGGCACCTGTCAGGCAATCAGGCATCCGTCACACCCCCCCTGCAAATCAGAGGATGATTGCAGCAGGTGCAAAGGATTTTTTTGTGTCCCCACCCTGGCTCCAGGTCTCAAATAGCCTCCCCCTCCCCCTCCCCCTCTAAAAAGCTCTATGAAATTCTTGCAGTTCTTGTACCCAGGAGAGGATTTAAACCCTATTTTTAAGCACGCAGAACTGGCAGCGTGGGGCACAGGAACAAGCTTCCCAAGCAAGCGCTTGTGCCTCCTGCTGCTTCCCAGCGTGAGACCAAGGAGCAGGACAATATGGCAGGAACTTCACAGAGTCGGCATTGCCTTGGCCATAATCTGAATCACTGCTGTTCAAGACTTTTTGACAAGGGAAAATGAGGATAACCTCTTTGTAAGAAAGAGGTTACGAAGTACGTCGTAGGAGATGGAGTCAGCCAACATGGGCTGCAGAGGGACAGTGTCTGACCCACTAAAACATGTATCCTGACACAGAAAAGGTTAACCCTACATAAGCAGGACACGGGAGAGAGAAATCTGTCCCAACAGAGCAAGCGAAGGGAAGACCATGAGCTCTCAGTAGCTAGCCAAACCTTTGCTCTGTTCTCAGTTATCTCGGACTTGGAGGCAGGAAGCATCACTCAGCTGCTGGGGCAGAGGTAAGCACTGTCATCCTCTCCAAGCAAAGCAACAATTTACTCCACTATAGAGCAGCAGCTGCAGATGTGCTAAAAGCTCAGCCACTCCTGGGGGTAGGAACCTGGCTCCTACCCCTGCTGTTGTGCTAAGGACTGAGTCATCCTGCAGCAGGGCTGAAGCTGGAGCTCCCAACCATTACCGGCTCAGTCTCTTGCTCCCATCAGAGCTTTCTGCTTATTTTTCTTCCCAAATAAATCTCACTTGAGATTCTCAGAATGGTGACAGCCCACTCTTTCCCTTCCCTGCTTGCTGGGCATTGTCACAAGGTGAAAAGAGCAGTGCCCTATGCCTGCTCCCTAGCCCAGGATCCTTCCCCACCCCTTCCCAGCCTCTATTTTTATGCCTCCATGCACTTCCTAATGAATTTATTTCTTCTACTTTGAATAGTGCTACTGCACTACCATATATTACAAGGCACAATGTGTACACAGGAGCCCTAACCTCTAAACATGCACAAGCTTTGTAAAGCATGGACCCCACCAGGTGTGCAGGATGGACCCAGCCCACAGTGCTGGGTTTCTGACCCACAAGCTCCCCAGCCGCTCACCTGTGCTGGCCACAGAGCTGCTGCATGCCCGTCTCACAGCAGGGAAACTGCCAGGCAAAGCATGGCACTGTGCACACTCCAGGCACACCACAGTGAGCCCCAGGAGCAATGTACGTGCAGGGCAAGCCTTGCACAGCACCACAGGTGACTGGGACCATGGCAGGGCAGCAGAGCAGCGGCTGGCAAACACAGTCTGCCGGCTGGGAAGCAGCTGAGGGCTCATCCTCCAACTGGTTGGGGCTGCCGGTGCTGCTGGCTAAGGCCTGATCCTGCCAACAGCGTCTGCTTCAAGCCAGCAGCCTCTGGTGCTTCCATGTGATCGTCCAACTGAACGGAGAGGAGCTAGCAACCAGGAAAAGCCCAACATGAAGCTGAGGTGCAAGCAGGTACCAGTCCTGCACACACCTCCAGCACACACACATCCTGCACACAGCCCCGTCAGAGACTCCAGCAGTGGCTATACTAAAAACCCCCCTGCTGCTGCATCGTAACAATGGCAAAGAGGGAGCACTATCATAGCTGCTACCCTCAACACTTCTGCTGGGGAGATGTCACTACCCCTGTATTAAGAGGAACAGTGAGCAGTCGGGTTACAAGACCCCTTTCCAGGCAGGGCCAGCTTTTCCAGATATGTGGACAGCTTTCCCACCACCACCATCCCAGCACCTTGCCTGCATTCCTCATATTCCGCCCTGTGCGCAGTCCCCACGGTCACCACTGAGCTCTCTGTAAAGGCATCCACGCCCAGCAACACCAGCTCAGAGCCCTGCTCCTCCCTCTCCTCCTGCAGGGAGTCTCTGGAGAGGTTTCTAGCAAAGGTCCCCAAGGACATGCTGGAGCCTCCACTGCTCAGCACCTCAGGGAGAGAAGGTGAGTGGCAAGATGAAAAAGTCTACCAACAACATGAAGAAATTCAGAGGGTGGGAGCAAAGTTGATGCTGAAAGCTTATGCTACCAGCTGTTGGAAGTCAGAAGAATATTCTGGAAAAAAGCATCTGCTCACTATCTCAGCCCCCTTTTGCAAGCACCCTGCCTGGGAGGGGACCAGTTGTGGTGGCTCCTGAAAAAAGCATGGCTGTTCCTGCCTGCATGCAGGACGCCGGGTGGAAAGGAAAGGCAGCACGTGCCTCAGGGCTACCAACAGCACACCCCATCCAGTACTCTACACAACATGGGAGACCCTTCCAGAGGACCTCCAAGGCTGGTTAGGGCCATCCTAACCAAGCTCAAAGCAGCAGAAGAAGCCCCTGGGAGCAGACTAAGCTCTCTCCCTGGCCTACCACACACATCAGCAGAGTACTATCCTCTGCTGAGAACACTGGGCAGGGGGCTGCAAGACCCCATGCCCTGCAGAAGGGCACCTGAACACCCAGCATGCTCCTCCTCAGCAAGGAGACACTGTTCTCATGCCAGATGAGGCATCAGCACTGGCTGCTGTTGGACTTCAGTGTGACCACTCTGACCAGCACCCTGAGGCCCATCAGGAAGCACTGCAGATGACAACGGGAACTCATTAGCGCCAAGAGGGAGAAGCAGAAGGCATGAAATCGGGTAGTGACATCTAACAGGGAGGCTTTGTGCATTCCTATTTGAACGGGTGGCTGACACCAGACCTGCCTTCTCTGCAATTAGACCTGGCTTGGCAGAGCTGGTAAACAGCCTGGCTGTCAGCTATGCCCTTTGGCCAGGAAAGGAGCCTTCAACATCAGCTCTGCTTGGCTGAAAATAATTCAAGCTTATTATGATGGCTCTTCCCTGCTCTAAAAAACTGAGCCTGACTCAGTCACGCTTTAGTCCCTGGAGCAACATCACCCCCTCAAGTAAGCTGCACTGGTGCAGGGCAGTCTGCCCAAAAGACATGGGTCAGAGATCCCATGCTCGTTCCTCTGTGAGGTGGAATGGGAGCAGTCCAAGGAGAATAACAGCCAAGCAGAGGCACCTGATCTTAGGCTGCACTCAGGTATCGCAAGGGAAAAGGATCTGCTACAAGCCCAGAATCCCCCAGCTCTCACCCTTCTGAGCTCCTGCAGGGAGCTCAGTGCCAGCAGGCTGTCTCCCTCACTGCACTGCGTAAATACACGAACATGGGGTACCCTGCAGAGACGTGGTGTGTCCATGCCATCATGGGGTGACAAGAGGAGCCTCAGGCACATGGCTCTGATCCCAGAGCAGGAGTGTGCTGCCTGCTGTTCTTGGGGCTCCACGGGGAGACAGCTGCCCTCCAAGGGCCAGTCTGCTTGAGCACACAGAGCTGACAGCAGGTACAGCCCTGAGTGAGGTCTGCATCGCAGCTGGGGAAACAGAAAGCTGCAAAATATATATTCCTGCTCTGCTCCTCGTAGCATGCCCACAGCCATGGCATGGCGGGGGCAGCGATGGCCACGGCCCCTCGGCAGCCACCAACCTCCTCCCAGCAGGACCCCTGGGATGTCTCCCGCTGCAGTCTCTCGCTGTCCTTTCTACTTGAACGCACTCGCACTGCCAGTGCTCCAGGCCTGCAACAGCACAGCCATTACTCTGGCTCTGCCAAGTGAAGGGAACATCATCCCTGCCTCCCCCTGCCTGCAGCAGCTGGCCCCCCCAGCCCCAGTGGGGCAGGCTGAGCAGCCAGCACCCCGGGAAGGCAGCAGCCTGCTGAGGATAGCAAATGGATGCAAAATAAAGCCAGGTGGGTGCCGCCAGGCATGCTGCTCCTGCTCAAGGACCCACATTTTGCCAGCAGTCCAAAAGAAAAGGGTTTTTCTTCCCTCTCCTAATAAAAGATGCTGTCACTCTGAAGCCCCTCTTTGAGCCCAGCTTGCCCACACCAAGTCCTTGGCTGTCCAGAAGAGGCTGCAGCCCAGACACAGCTCAGCGGCTTTGGTATCCCTCCCACTGCTTCACTGCCATCGGCCCTCTGCAGAGCACGGAGTGGTCCCCAGCAGGGACAGGGGCTGTGGGACACACGTGCTCCCAGCAAGGGTGGGCAGGACCAGAGAGAAACCCTGGGGACGCAAAGCCCAGGATGAGCTGCAAGGGTGAGCCAAACACCCCTGTCCACTATCCCTTGTTTCTACCCAACACTTCCATGGTGGTGTACACAAGCAATTTGAGAGAGGAATTTCTGCTGGAGCCCAGGCACCAATCCCATTCATTCCTGCTCCATAATACATCAGAGTTGAGATGAGGCTCCAGCGATGGCCCTTGTAGAGCTCAGACGAGCATTGGACAACAAGATGCTGCCCTCTCATCCCATCACCACCAGACCATAGAAAGGAGCCATGTGTTCAGCCAAGGCTGGCTCTGGCTGGGATCTGCTTCTGCAAGAACATGTAACAAGGTGACTCCCTGCTTCCGTCAATTTTTTACAAGAATCTCTCCTCTTAAGGTCCCCAGCTTACCCTCCCCAGTGTGGCTGCCACATCTCACACAGGCGCACTGCCTCTAAGGACTCAGTGGTCGATCCACTGCCAGACAGAGGATGCCATTCCCTCACCCTCAAGTATTTGTAATTCTCTTGATCAGGTTTCTAAACACAGGCAATAGCCTCCCGAAGAAACCAGATGCACTTGATTTCTCCTCCCCATCCTCCCGGCTAGAAGGCAGCCCCAGCAGCTGCCACATCCCCGAGGCTCAGCATCTCGGAGGAGCAGTGATCAAAGCCATCCCTCTCCCATTGCGGTAGCTCCGGATGTCAGCTCCATGACACCCCGCCTACCCATCCTGCCGGAGAGACTCTGTGCATTCATCAGGCATCTCCAGAGAGGCACACAGCAATCTGGAAGGCCCAGAGATGCCAGACCGCTAATGTGCTAGGGAAAAGACGTCAGCGAATATTACAAACACCCCGGAGGATCAGAGGCAGGACAAGGGAGGAAAGACCTGGAAGGAATTAAACAAAAAAAGAGGGCGAGAGCAGGCACTTGGGAAATTCACGGAGGAATGGCACTGCCTTTTCCCTTGTTTCAAAAACGGTGAAACTGCTCAAGCAGATTCAACTGCACTAAGAACACGTGAGGAGGGTCTCGCATTCTTCCTCTCCTGTCCAATACTGCAGTATTAAGTGCTGAGGGAAACCAAGATTGCAGGGCACAAGTCCTGCCTGTGCATTGCTCCTCTGAGATGGACACAGCAGCCTGGACTAAACATCTGCAATCCATCATCATCGCCCCAGCACCAGGCTGTCAGTCACACCAGGGACAGCTCCTGGGCACACAAAAGCACATGCAGGTCACAAACCAGACTGCACCATTTAGGCAATGAAAGGTTGAGCATTCTCACAGCCTGAAGCCCTCGGCTTTCCCAGCCTTCTCTTCTCTCCAACCCCTCTGAACACAGCAGCAGAGCCTCACTCAGCAGCAGGTGCAGGGGAAGCAGTGCCAGCCCAGAGCTGCTGGACTCCCAGCAGGTCCACACAACGTGGCCACGCCAGCCTGCTCTAGCTGTGCTGAACTCAGAGCAGCATCTAGGTCAGGCTCAGAAGAAAACAAAAAGCAGACAAGCAGCCCTCAGCTAGGACTGGGGGATGCTGACACAGTAACCATATCAAAACAGCTCAGCCACAGCGCAGCCCCCCCTCCTTCCCTGTGCCACAGGAGAGCTCCCTATGGAAAAACACAGCAAAAAAAAAAAATACAGGGAGCAACTTTGAGATGGTTCCTGAAGTGCAGCACCTGAACCTGGCACCTGTCCACAGGCTTTTAGACCTGTCAGCTGGCTCTGCCTCCAGCATCTGCACCCTCCCACCTCCCTGAAACCACTGGTCACAGCTGAAGGGATCTCTCTCTGGCACTGGTTATGCATAAACACAGCAATAATCCTCTTCAGCTACACAGGCACCCAGAGCCCCGCAAAACCCCACTGCATAATAAACAACAGCAGGGGTACAAAAGGATTTTCCAGGGACAGAATCTTCTCCATGAAAACCATCAGAAGAGTGTGACAGGCACGGTCTCACTCTCACCAGATCGCCCCAGCTACAACTGCCACACACGATGACTTCCACTGTGGAGGACCTGGAAAAGCTTCAGCCCTCTGATTTAAGGGATAACCAGCTCCTCACACTGCTCCTAACCCCAGCACTTATCACTGACTGACTCAGAGTGGAGTCAAACCCCAACTTTAATCAGTATTCAGTATTATTAATAGAGCCATGCACAAAACCTGGCAGGTGGAAGAATCCAGGCCAGTAGGAGCATCACTCATCTGCCAGCATCACCTCTGACAAACTGGCTCTACCCACCTGCCTCTCACCAACCTTGCACCCAGAAAAGCCCATCTTTCCTTCACTTTGTACCCCACAGCCCTTCCTGGAAAAGACGGACACAGGAAGGCTCTGAGCTGCTGAACCTCTGCATTTTTTTCTGATCCCACCCCATGCTTCTTCCCCTGCTCAGGGACCGTGCTGCTGCCCCCCACCAGCAGCTCAGAGCCCCACTGCAGTCCACAGCTGCACCTTCAGAGGACACTACTGAGATGGCAAAGCCTTCGGAGCTCGGGAGAGGCAGGGGCAGGCTGGGGGAGGGGAGATGAAGCATCCTAGAGGGCATCTCTGCCTCCTCCCAGGCATCAAGAGACTAAATCCCGAGCAGCTTGGCAAGGATGAGCTGCCTCTCAGCACAGCCGCACCTCACCCAGCCTGTGCCGGGTGCCCCCCACCCTGGCACTGCCCACCCTTCCCAGGCAAGTGTGCGCCTCATTGTTGGTGCAAACAAAGGAGCGGTTTGTGTCTGATGAAAAGAAAGGAAGTCAGAGGCAAAATCACACAGCAGCCCTAGATGTATGCAGATTAAGCAGCAGAAGGTTGCACGAATGTAGCATTTTCCAGACATCAGTTAATCCCCGGCTGTGCTCTGTCTCTGTCTCCCTGGAAGAGGTGGGCTGTGTCTCACCTGCAGCCACAAAGGCAACCAGCGCCCAGTGACAAACCTGACATCCCTGACCTGACATCTCCTGTGAGGCCAGGCAACCTACTGGGGAGGGATGGGTGTGAAAAGCTTGGGGAAATGGTTTAGCGGTGGGCTTGGCAGGGCCGCACTAACCATTGGATGCGATGATCTGAGAGGTCCTTTCCAACCTAAATGATTCCATGATTCTGTGTGCCCACCAGCACGCCCATGAGTATTGCTTTGGCAAGGATCTCAGTCTATTCTTATAGAGGAAAAATGAGGACACTGGGATTCCCACTAGCTGTCTGAGGACCAAGCTATGGATGTCTGTTGGATGTCTGGCTACAGGGTAAGCGGAAGGGTGATGCATTTGCTGTTTGCCCTTCAGGGATGCATCCTCTGCTGCCCTGCCCCCATCACCTCCAAGGTGGCCAAGGGAAGGTTTTCGCTCAGCTGCCCTCCTGGGTGCTCACTGAAGTGCCCTGCCTAGTCTTCGTGATGAACCCCAGGTCACACATCAGCTGCTCAGGGCTCATCCCAGCAGCAGTGTGATGCCAGCAGGCCCTGGTTTGCCGTGGCCATTCCCTGGATCCCAGATTTCAGCAATCAGCCTCACTCCTGTTGCCCTGCAGATACTTCGAAGGACCTTGAGCTTTAGCAGAAGCAAAGGGGCCGAATTCGTGCTTTAGAAAGGCATCAGCGGGCCACCTGCCCGCTGAACGCTTTTCCCAACCGTAACACTCAATAATGCCCAGCACCTGGCAAAAGTTCCTTCCTTCCCTGCCTAATGGAGACACCGATAATGGGCTTCACATTGCTGCAGCTGGTTCAGTAGCCAGGACGAGACCCGTGGGCTCTCCCTGCCCAGCGCTGCAGCTGGCGACCTAGAGGACGCCAGTCGGAGACACACACAACCCCTCCCTCCTGCTCCCATTCCTGCCACATCATTTTCCCTCCCCGGGCTGCCCCGGCGGCTCCCCCTCCGGCCCCGTGTCCCGGACCCCCCAGCAGCCGCAGGGCGGGCAGGCAC